>OY992536.1:169543271-169765676 GCA_963921195.1 Pegoplata infirma | reverse complement strand
AGACAGATACAGTCCAAAATATAAGAGGTATAAATATCGTAAATGAGCAATATCGGAAATATTGGTCCTAGACCTACCTTCAAGTATACCGATCGACTCAGAATTACTTTTTGCGTCGATTTAGCTATGTCCCACATTGGGAACTTTGTATGGAAAAGGCGCGCATCGACGTTTTTTGGTTATAACTCTTGAACGGATAGGAATTTTACGACATTCTTTACCATTATAAAAACTGGAGACCTTAAAGAACGCACACATGTGGATTAGACGTTTTTCGCATTAGTACCCTACTTGTAAATTTAAGGCAAATTTGGTTAATTTATTCATATAAAAAAATAAAATGGTGGTCAATTATTTAAAACAGTTACGGATTTTAAGTGACAATATAACAGCTTACCATTCAATACAAAGTGTTTCTTTTATATTTTGGTAAAGTCTACACCCTACACTAAAATAGCCTGCAAAATTAACTGCTTTCTATCTTTTATCATTTTCGATTTTTTAAACAAAAATAATGGGGAAAAATATCAAACAAAGAAGCAACACACGGTAAATTCGCGTTATTTGCAATAATTGTTAAGTTATTTGGGAAAAAAAAAATATTATAAAAACATTACTCTATAATCAGTACTTTCAACTTGTCTGTCTTATTAGGGATATATTTGTATCGGACTCAATCATAACCATACTAAAAACATCTTGCAGGTTGTTTGTTTTTGAGTTTTCTCTGTTAAAGTTTCTTTTATAGCTTTTAAAATGCCACATATCTTCTTTTATAGCTTTTAAAATCACATATCTTTTCACAACCTACTTCGATAATTGCCATGAAAAAAGCCAAATATTTTTAAAATGTTACTTAATTAGTTAAGGGTAATTTTAATACCAACGGACAATCACAATTCTTGTAAAAATAGTGTCATGAGCTAGAATTGTATGCACAGTGGGACTCATGGTTCACCAACCATGCTTTTCAACTTATAATTTTGCAGTTCCATGTATGTGTTTTATAAACTTAACTGAATTATTTTTTTTCATTTGCGTTGATACACAGAAGTACTATTATAACAACCCGTTTTATTATATCGTCTTCTATTCCAGTTATTTTGGCCGTAATTGCGGTCAAGAAAGCCTTTTAGTTACAAGCATTAGGTGAAACTATTTTTACCTTAATAAAGCGGGGTAGGGTATCAAAATCAATAGTTATTAGAAACTGCGGTTGTCTGTTAACAATATAGGTCATTTAAGTAAAATTGTAATAAAACGATTAACAGTAAATTTTTTTAAAAAATAATCACTTTAAAAATATTTATTTTTTCGTTTGTAGACCCCAATTTAAACCTCACTCTAGGGCGCAGCTGCAACTGGCTGCAAAAGTTTCTACCCCAGGAGTATTAAGTGATACTTCTAGTTTATTGTACAAAAAGAATCGCCATTCCCTTCCGTTCCCCACAAAAGTTGCAATCCAAAATATAAATAGTTTTTTTTTTAATTTTTCAAAAACTGACACTTTTTTATGGCCTGTATTTCCTACTTAAAAAGAGTAATATTAAAAACCATAAAATGGGTAACAAAGGTAATAGTTATAGCTACAATCTCCATTTAATTTCAGGAAAATCGCATTATTGGAAGTAGTTTAAAAAAAAAAGTAAAAAAAGTCTTCAATAAAAATTATTTTTTTCAAATTTATGCAAAAAGTCCTTACTTTGAATTTATGTCCTGACTAAACTAAGCGATGGATTTTCTTTCTATGAACGGTTTTCTTTCTCCTAGGATGTCTACTTAACGAATATGAGCATTTACTGTAAATAACTAAACATTTGTTTGGGTCTCAAATGCGCGTCTAGGATCCAATGTGTGTCCGTCCGTCTGTCTGTCCATCTATCGGTTTAAGCACGAAACAAGTCGCAATTTTCAATAATTGACTTGAAATTTTGAAACTTAAGTATCTTTTGACCAAAGGACGAAGCCCATTGAAATTAGAGAAAATCAGTCCATGTTAAGACCAAGCCCCCATTCAAACTCCCCCTTTGGATTCGGCTAAAATGACTCTAATAACCGTATAGATTCACTAAAACAGTATTTGTAAAATTTAGGTATATATTCAGTTATTTTGTATTGAAAAACAGTAAAACTATAGAAGAAATTTTTTACTGCCGAAATTAAATGTAACAGAAAATTCGTTTTTAATACAGTAAATTATTTTTTTTAAACTAAAGAAACAGTAGAAAATAAGTAGTCCATAATAAAATTAATGATTTTTCTTTTAAAATAACTTTACTGATTGCTTTTTAAAATAACCTACAAACAGTAAATGACATAATTTTCTTAGTGTAGGTACTAACTTTATCTTTCCTTCTGAAACGTATCGAAAAATGGGCCCAAGACCCCATAACTTGATAACAGTTTAGCGACGTATTATTTGACACAAGTAAATCATCGTTATACTTTTTAAAAAATATGCATCGTTGAGATTTACTATTGAACAGAAATAAATAGTTGTTCTTTACAAAAACAAAAATTATAGATTGTTTTTTATAAAAAGTTTGCAAAATATATTTACCAGTTAGTAGTATTAAATTTTAAAACTAAAAATTTTTCAATGGGAAAAAATCAATGTTGGCAATCGATACATTTTCAATACCGTTATCCGTTTCAAACCCCTTTAAATTGAATATCGTTACCAATACCAATACCGAAAGCCAGTTGTGGTTTCCTTCGGCACCGGTACGTACCGGTATTGAAACCGTTTTTCTTAAAAAACTAAGTAAAAAATGCCTGCGAATTTTGTACTCTTGCTCAAAAAATTAAATCATGATAATGTTTTGCGGAAGATTTGGGTGTACTTGCCATAGCAAAGTTTTTTTTTTTTTTAATAATTTTATATTACTTTGCTATTCCACGCAAAACGAGTTGAAATATCAGTCGAGGACCCCCATTAAAAAACCAAAAGAGCTGTACATTTGGTAAATGAATGAAAAAATAAGTGATAAACAAATGGAAAATTTTTATGTGAAAAGATTGGTGAAAAAGTAGTTTTTGTAAAAAAATGGAATAAAATGATTTTTTTTTTCACGAAAAATAAAATTTCGATAAAAAATTTATGAAAACCAAATTTTTTGTGAAAAAAAATTTTTGATTAAAAAAATTTTTTTGATTAAAAAAATGTTTTTGATGAAGAAAAAAAAATTTTAACAAGTAAATAATTTAAATTCAGCCTTGCCGAATGTAGTGATACCCTCCACAATTTCAAAAAGATTATTGCAAACAACTTTATTTAAAAGGAAATTACTTTTGAAAAAAAAAAAATTGAAAAAAAATGTCCGCAAAAAAAATGTTGGTAAAAAAAAATCCACGATTTTTTTCTTTTTTGTCAAAAGATATGTTCGTACTTGTTAAAATACCATTTGGTGTTCAATTATGTTAACATGTGTCAACCAGAAGCCGAATTAAATCATTTTGTATTTTTAGGTTATTTTGAATGTACTGAAATTTTTGAGGTGTGCTTACATTTTCGTTCATAACTTTTGAACCGCTGTACCGATATCGCTCAAATGCAATACCAAACTTCTCGGGAGAACTTCCAATATATATGTTAAGTTTTAGTCATCTCTGTGAAATATTTTGTCCGCGAGAGCATTTTCCACAGACAGACAGACTGACGGACAGACGGACAGACGGACAGACGGACAGACGGACAGACGGACAGACGGACAGACGGACAGACGGACAGACGGACAGACGGACAGACGGACAGACGGACAGACGGACAGACGGACAGACGGACAGACGGACAGACGGACAGACGGACAGACGGACAGACGGACAGACGGACAGACGGACAGACGGACAGACGGACAGACGGACATCGCTAGAATGTCTTAAAATCGATCGGGCATCATGAATATATATACTTTATGGGGTCCCAGACCGATATTTCGATGAGTTACAAACGGAATGACAAACTTATATATACCCTCTATCACTAAGTGGAGGGTATAATAATAAAAAAAAAAAAATTAATGAAAAAAAAAATTGAGAAAAAATTTTGATGAAAAAAAAGTTTGAATGAAAAAAAAACTTTTTTTTAAGGAAAGAAAAATTTTTTGATGTAAAAACTATTGATGAAAAAAAAAATTATAATAAAAATTTGATGTAATAAAATATTTGAAAAATAAAATTGATGAAAAAAAAGAAAAAAAAAAATTGATGAAAAAAAAAACTTTGATGAAAAAAAAAAAAATTAATGAAAAAAAAAAAAAATTAGGGAAAAAAATTGATGAAAAAAAATTGATAAAAAAACAGTGATGAAAATTTTTTGTTGAAAAATAATTATGTTACTTTTTATTTACCAGCTTGGTTTTAAGACAATGAAAATAGTAAATGTTATTTTCTTTTTCATTAACTGTTACCTTATATAGACAATATAAGGTGGCGTCCTGCAACTTTTTTAAAATTACACACCAGCCTAAAAACATTATCATGTTAAAAAAAATATATTAATAAGAATTTGTAAATTGTGGTTTTGCATTGTTTCATCAGAAGGGGGTCAAAAAAGTTTCTATTGGGTGTCAAAATGATTCCTTAAAATTTTCGTAAAAATAAAAAATTTCCTTACCGTCTCGCAACTCGGTTCAAGTAAAATCTCAAAAAAATCACATACTTCATATTTGGAAAAATAGGCCTTCCCTGTCTAGACAAGATCACATGCAAAAATATTGGATTTTTTTTTTCGAGAATTATGGGACTTTTAAGTAATAAAACATCGCAAAATCGTAACTTCAGAAGGTTAAAAACCTTCTGTTGGAACTCCATATGCCTTCCCCAAAGTCTCATAAAAATTAAAAGAAAGTGTGGGCACCCACATAGTGGATATAGTAAAAATTTCCAATAAAAAAAAATTGGATTTTCATTAAATTTGTATGGAGTCTTTTTGACGTCCAATTAGTGTTTTGGAATTACCGTACTTTTCAAAAAATTAATTTCCCGGGAATCCCGGAAAATTTTTATTATCAATATAAATTCTTAAAAAAACAATAAAATTTTACAAAATTGTTGTTGAAAACTGTTTTATAAGAAATAATCAATATTTGTACAATGAATTAAAAAAACAATTAAAAAGTAAAATAAAAGTAAGAGAAGTAAGAGAGAAAAAATAAAAAATTTTAATTTTTAAATTTTTTGCGTTAACTAATAAGTTAAGAAAGTTTTGCCGTTTTTTATTATTTTCAGCGTGTTCATCCAAATTCCCGTATGAAACTTCTTTTATAGTGGCTTTCTTTTGAAGTAAAGAATTTCACTAATATGTACTGATTTTAAAAAACATTTTTTGCCCAAATTTCGAAGTATTTTTTTGAAAGTCCCGGACACACACATTTGTTCACATTTTTTTACGTTTTGGAGTGAAATTTTTTTTTAAAAATCCTTTTAGGAAAAAAAATTTAAAATTGGAAAAATTTCCAAGTACCGAAAAATTTTCTGGGTTTAAGAACAAAATTTTTTGTTGCTTTTTGGGTCAAAAATTTTATTATAAATTTAAATCCTGAAAATCTTTTTTAAAAATCTCTAAATACCGGGCACAATATTTATCTTGCGTTTAGAGTAAATAATTTTATTAAAAAAAGTTAACGACTTTTTTTGCTTTTAAAAATTATTGAATTAAACAACACCCCTATTCAAGCAAATTTAGGTTTAGTAAAAATGGTGACGAAATCTACTAATGGCATTTTATTCCTCTTTATTTAGACATTTAAAAATCGTTAACACGAAAATCCTAGCTGATCTTGTTTTCCAGTTATTGCGAAAATTGTAATTTTCACTCAATACCTTCAATAGGGCTTCTCAAAAAAAAAAAAATGTTTTTTTTAATTTTTTTTTTTATACAAGCATATTAAAAAATATTAAATTTAATTCTGAGGTAAATAATGTTTTTTTTTATTTTTAATTTTTTTGTTATTAATTATTATATTACTTGGTTATACCCAATTCACACCTGAGCTAAAATCTTGTTCGAACGAGATTTCGATCATATGGTTGTGTATAAAATGATACAGACCAAATATATTTTTTAAAAACTTTTTACCGTAGTACCCCAACGGCTCTAATTTTTTTTTTCGAAAAAGATAAAGCTGTCACAGATACGAATAATATTTTTTTTTAATATATGTATATTAGAGTGTCCCTTATTTTGGAAATGTTGGAAATCTTGAGACGGTACCCGCTCATTTTTTTCCTTTTGACTTAAAAATAACTCAGGAAAAATTTTACGCCCCTAGGACCACGCCTTCCCTACGCGACGGGGCCTTAAAGAGCGGGGCCTAAAAAATCATTTTTCCATACAAACCAAAAAAATTTTTTTTTGATTTTTAATTTTTTTGTTATTAATTATTATATTACTTGGTTTGCTTATTCACGACAAAAAATTTGATTTTGGAGGGATAAGTCTTTCAGCGCTAAAAAATTTTTCGCAAAAAAAAAATTTGGGCGGCCGGGGTCCTACAGTAAAAAATTTTTAAAAAATATTTTTTTTTAGTTTTGACCAGCAACGGTTTTAGCTGCTATGTTGCTTTAAATGATATATATTCCAAAAAAAAAATTATTCATATCTGTGACATCTTTATCTTTTTCGAAAAAAAAAATTTTGAGCCGTAGGAATCCTACGGTAAAAAATTTTTAAAAAATATTTTTTTTTAGTTTTGAAAAGCAATGGTTTTAGTTTTTATGTTGTTTTTAATGATATATATTCCAAAAAAAATATTATTCATATTTGTGACATTTTTATCGTGTATCGAAAAAAATCATCAATGCATTTTTTACCCTTTTTTAGAACACGATTAAGATGTCACAGATACAAAAAATATTTTTTTATGAATATATATCATTTAAAGCAACATAGCAGCTAAAACCGTTGCTGGTCAAAACTAAAAAAAAATATTTTTTAAAAATTTTTTACTGTAGGACCCCGGCGGCTCAAAATTTTTTTTTGCGAAAAATTTTTTAGCGCTGAAAGACTTATCCCACCAAAATCAAATTTTTTGTTGTGAATAAGCAAACCAAGTAATATAATAAATAATAACAAAAAAATTAAAAATCAAAAAAAAAATTTTTTGGTTTGTATGGAAAAATGATTTTTTAGGCCCCGCTCTTTAAGGGCCCGTCGCGTAGGGAAGGCGTGGTCCTAGGGGCGTAAAATTTTTCCTGAGTTATTTTTAAGTCAAAAGGAAAAAAATGAGCGGGTACCGTCTCAAGATTTCCAACATTTCCAAAATAAGGGACACTCTAATGTATATCATTAAAAGCAACATAACAACTAAAACCGTTGATTGTCAAAACTAAAAAAAAATATTTTACCGTAGGACCCCAACGCACTATGCTTCGACCCATGGACAAAAATCAAAAAAAAAATTTGTCTCAAATTGTGTTTAAATACAGATTTTTTGAAAGATAATAAGGTATCTCAAATAAATATTAACAAAAATATTTTTTCTGATTGATTTTGCCACCACGAGAGGGCGCTAAACTCAGAGAATTTTATGCAAAAATTACTTAACAGGAAAATGTGTTTTAGTTGTTTCACAAAAATAATTCTCAAAAATCCATTTTTTAATAAAATGTTTCGAAATTTTGTTTTCAAGTACTTTGATATACATATTTGTAATTAAATTAAAATATAGAATTTTTCATATATTTACAAAAAAAAATATTTTTTATTGCGCAGAAAAGCAAATTTTTCTGTTAAAAATCCAAAAATTACTAAAGTTTGATGGAGTTTAATAAAAAATTATATAAAATTATATATTTTTTCGTCGATTTTTTCTCAGTTTATACTCCCCAATAAGCACAACAATACTAAAAATTCAAGTGTTTGAAATATCACTTGAATTTAACTTGAATTCAAGCAATTATTTCAAGCCAAATTAGACCGAATTTACATTGGGCAATTTTAATTGCGGCAATTCTGATTTTTTAGTGTATCAGAGAGAGAGGTAAGATTCTTCCCTCTCTCTCCGATACACTATAAAATCAGAATTGCGGCAATTAAAATTGCCCTGTCTGAATTTGGACTTACAGTTCAACAAGTTGTAGTATTATTTCAAAACAGTTTGAAAAAATTGTCATTAATAAACAACATTTTTATTTGTTGAAGAAAAAATAAATATTTTAAACAAATTATAAGAAATCTAAAATACGCTTATTATTCCGGATAATTTTGCAAAAATAAATTTAATTCATGGTAAGTTAAGTCTATACAATATGTTTTACAAAAAAATATTAACAAAATTAAATTTTTTAGGTTTTCTGGTGAGAAACTCCAAATTTTAATTCAAATATCTGATGACGAGGATGATTTGTCCAGACTAGTTAATGGGGCTGCGAAAATTTATTGTTTTTGTTTAAAATTTAATACATATTTAGTTAATATATTGTGCAAATAAATAAAAAATAAAAAGAAGTTGGTTTTTTCAATGTTTAAAAATGATGCTGATTTGGATAGAATACACTGGAATTTGGCTTGAATTTGACTTGAATTGAACTGGAAGTAGGCTTGAATTAAACTGTAATTCAAGCCATATTCAAGCAATTTTTAAAAAAATTTCTTTGGTTCGACTGGAATTACGCTGTAATTTAGGACTTGAATTCAAGTGTTTTTACAATGTTTTGTTTGACTTGAATTCAAGTGTCCGTTTCGTTGGTATATGCTATTGAATTACAGTGTAATTCAAGTATAATTCAAGGCTTGAAATTTGAAAATATGACTGGAATTACGCTTGATTTACAGTTGAATTTCAGCAATTTGGCTTAAGCCCTAAAAAAAAGCGTAATTCCAGTCGAACCAAAAACTTTTTAAAAAAATTACTTGAATATGGCTTGAATTATAGTTGAATTCAAGCCCTATGCTAGTCCAATTCAAGCCTAATTCCAGTCCAATTCAAGCCTAATTCCAGTCCGAAACAAGCCTAATTCCAGTGTATTTAAATCAAACCAGCATCATTTGTATACATTAAAATTTTTTATTTTTCATTTATTTCACAATATATAACTAAACTACATATGTATTCAATATTGAACAAAAATATTTACTTTTTGCAGCCTCATTAATCCATAATAAACTGGTCTGGACAAATTATCCTTGTCATCAGATATTTGAAAGGAATCTTGGATTTTTGTACCAGAAAGCCTTAAAAAATGAAATTTTATTAATATTTTTTTTTTAAACATATTTAATAGACATAACTTACCACGAATTTAGGGGTTTTTTGCAAACAATCCTGAAAAATTCGCCGATTTGTTTTTTTTTTCTTATTTGTTTGAAATATTTTTTATTTTTTTTTAACAAAATTTTGTTTTAGAAATGACAATTTTTTCAAACTGTTTTAAATAAATACTACGACTTGTGGAACTTGAATTTGGCTTGAAATAATAGCTTGAATTCAAGTTAAATTCAAGTGATATTTCAAACGCTTGAATTTTTAGTTTTCTTGTGCTTATTGGGTAAATTCATGATTTTTACTAAAAATTCAGGCATTTAACAGTATTTAATATCATTGTGCAACACGATTTTATGTTTTAAATGGGTAAAAAAGCAAAATGAAAGTATATTATTAGTAGACCAAAACCCTTGAAGAATTTCGAAAATTTAGCTCGAGTTTTTTTTATGGCCCACTGAAGTTTTTATTTTTTTCTTTTTCAAAGGCGCTCAGAAGAAGTCATTCAGAATAAGTAAAAAAAAAAATATTAAATTTAATTGTGTGCTAAATGAGGTTAATTGATGTCTTCGGTAAAATTGGATGACGGTTCTTATCCAATAATATATTAACCCTCTACCTCCCACTTTTGGGGTCATTTTAGTTGCTTTTCCAAATACCCTCGTAGAATAACACTAACACTTTCGATTAAAGGGTTAACAAGTTATACAAAAATTTTCTGCATAGAATTTCATTATTAGTTGTAAAAGACCAAAAGTTCATGATTAGTTGTAAAAGACCAAAAGTTATTTTAAATTGTTAAATTGTATTTCATCAAAATCGTGTGAAATAATTTAAAATAATGTAACAAATGTACTTCTAAGCTTACTGTTAATAGATGTATTCAGTAAAATTCGATGTTCCTTTTTTCTTAGAACATATTAACCCTCTATCTCCCATTGTCAGGGGTCATTTCAGTCCATTTTTAAAATATTCTTATGAAAACCACTTAAACGTGTGTTTAAAGAGTTAAAATGTTCTACACACATTTAGTAGATTTTTTTATCGCCTTATTTTAAAGACTTCATGGGTTTTGGTTTACAAATGGCATACTTTCATTTTTGTTTTGTTCAATAAAAGAAACACTCCGTGAAAGTGACCCCAAATTTGTTGCACAGTGTATTCTACTGAAAAATTATAAATTATAAGAATCATTAAAAAAGGAATTTAGTATTACGATTTAACCTTTAAACGCTCGTTTTATTGAATTTTATAAGAATATTTGAAATAAGGACTAAAATGACCCATTAAAATGGAAGATAGAGGGTTAATATGTTCTAACAAAAGAACCGCCATTAAATTTCACTGTAGAGAAGTATAAATATTTTTTATCTCAGTAGTTTTTTAGTACATTTTTCGACTTATTTCCATCTACTTTGGTAAACGCTATTTAATAATATGTGATACTTAACAATTTTACTTTTTAAAGCATTTTGATTTTATCTCACGATCTTTTGGCATTTGGCAACCCCTAGTAAAATTTGATGCTTAACATTTTTGTAGAACATATTAACTATTTAAACGCACGTTTTAGTGTTGTTCTACGAGGATATGGAAAAAAGGACAAAAACGACCCCTAAAAATGGAAGATAGGGGGTTAATGTATTTAAAAAAAAAACGCCATCAAATTTTACTTAAGAAATGTATAAACATTATGTAGCTCAGAAGTTGATTAAATACATTTATTTGACTTATTCTAGACGACATAAAAAATAAAAATAACTTATTTTTTAAAAAAGGATGTTTTTATATTTTCCACACTACTAATCCGATTTTGTCCAAATTTGGTATTAATATATATCTAAGGAATAGTAATTTGCTTACAAAGTTTTTTTACGATCGGACAATTTTCGTGGGTGTTATAGCGTTTTAAAGAAAAAGGATATATGGCAGGACCTTGAGTCCCTGCTCCGATTTAAATGAAAATTTTTACACAAGTTGCTAGTTAAATGTGTATCAGCATGACTACTTTTTGTAATTTTGTGGGCATTATTGAAGCTAAAATTATTTTTTGTCAATTTCAGGACACATGGGCGGTAGGCGTGTCATTGCACCGATTTTTCCAAAAATTCATATTTTTCTTAGCTAAGACGTTTTATGCACGTGTACCAAATTTCAAAAATATGTGACAATTCCTTCTATTTTTGTCCCTTCGTTAAATGGGAAGCACTGTGGCATACAGTTGCAACGGCTCTATTTTTTTTTTTTTCGAAAAATTGTTTTGAGCTGAAAGCCTTATCCCACAAAAATCAAATTTTTTGTCATGAATAAGCTAACCAAGTAATATAATAATTAATAACAAAAAAAAAATAAAAATCAAAAAAACATTTTTTGGTTTGTTTGGAAAAATAATTTTTAAGGCCCCGTCGCGTAGGGAAGGCGTGGTCGTAGGGGCGTAAAATTTTCCTGAGTTATTTTTAAGACAAATGAATAAAAAATGAGCAGGTACCGTCTCAACATTTCTAAAATAAGGGACACTCTAATATATAGTTTTAGAAAAAAACATGAACCAATAATTTGAAGTAATTACAAGTTCATTTTAAACGTTAACAAATAAAAATCGACATTTTGTTATTCTTTAAAGGGTTAAAATGTTCTAAAGGCTTGGTTCTCATTCAGGAGGCGATTTAATAAAATTTGTCTGATGACAGATTCGTGTTTAGGAGTCCGAAATACTTAAAAAAAATCTATTCAAAAAGTTTGTGCAAAAATCAAATAGAGTAATTAATTGTATCAAAAATATTAAAAAAATATTTTTTGTTTAGTTTAAGTGAAATCATAGAAAACTAATACGAATCCGCCTATTTGAATATCAAATAGCAAACATACTACCATAAATTTAATCTCCATTAGCAAACCAGTAATGCATTTAATACAGTTTTGTATAACCAACAAGATGGACCTTGAAATTTCTTCGCTCTTTGTGCACACAATTTTAATGAAATTGCTGTTTTTTTTTTTTTTTTTTTTTTTTTTTGTAACAAAATTGAACGTAATAGACCTTTTGTGTTTGGCCTTAATTTGTTATTTAATCTATTTTGACCTTAATTTCTTATAGTTCAATAGAAAAAGGTCATGAAAAAATGTGCTTTTAATGTTAAATTTAATAAGATTACGAACAATGCTTTGAAATTGCATCTTTTATCGCTGATTTTTGTCTCCTGGAGGTCAGGTATCCTATACGGATTATTTGATCGAAATGTAATATGAAATATAATTAATAAACAAAATTAAAGCTTTGCAGTAATACTAATAAACCTGTCAATAAAAAAAATTAAAAGGTCATGCGAAGAAGGGCGAATATATTATTTTGTAGAATTTTACAAAGGAAAATAAAACGCATAAAACGGTTAAAAACTTAAATATTTGTCAATTTTTTACATATCTTTTAGATTTAACTTGTATGCAAAATTAAAAAAAAATGTGTAATTTAGCAATTTCTCAAAATTATAGACATTTCTAGTATTCCCAGTTTCAAACACGACAGTTATAGTGTTATCATCAGTATGTTTTCAAATGTCGGTTTTTTTTATTAATCGGTAGGTAATTGGCGTTTTTGTCTTTTCAGAAAATCATAAAAAACTTAAAAATTATATTCCAGGATAGTGGGATTTTTTTTTTTGATTTCTCAGGACCCGGGATTTTTTGTCAAACTAAAAATTACAAAACTAATATAATTTAACCTTACTTTAGTAAATTTTCGTGTTTTCCCATATTTAGAATTGTTTTTAAACAAGTTTTTTGTTTAAATTTGGTTTACTACAAATTTAGTTGTTTTAACTACAAAAGTCAGTTTATTTAATCAGTTAAAATCAAAACAACTTTTAACTTTTTTCAATGAAATGGTAGTTGACGCCAAAAAAAAACTAACATTTTAGTTGTTTCAATTGTCGCAAAATCGGCTGATAAGGGAAGTATCTCAACCCTTATAAACCGATTTGCCTGAAACTTAAAATATATATAAAAGAGACGATTTTAAGGTTGGGGTGTGTCGGCTGTTCCGCCATATTAGTGTTTAAAATTTTCGTTGTCCCCTTATAAAACAATGTGGACCTTCGGGAAAATTTTTATAACTCCCGAACTAACAGGAATATCGTCTAGAGCAAAAATACGGGTCGACTTAAATTTAATAAAGATTATTTATATGGATATCGTGGGGGTATGTCTTCATATAAATACACCCCAAAATTTACAAATTTTCGTGGAAAAAGTAATTAACGAAGCCAAAATTTTACAAGGACAGCCATTGAATAGGCATTAAAAACCTTTCTTCTCATATATAAACATCATATAGTTTCTTAGGATGAAATAGCTAAAAAATCCAAAAAACGATTTTTTTCGCCATTTTTTTACCAATGTTTTGAACCCCTAAATCCCCATTATGGCCGATAAGCCGAGAAACCCCAACCTTAGAATTGTCTCTTTTATATACACCAAAAAAAAAAAAAAAACGTGGGTATTCAATACTAAAAATTTAACTAATTTTAGTCCAAAAGGACCTAGTGCAGAAATTGGTAACCAATACTAAAATTTTAACTAATATTAGTCAAATCCAGTAAAAAATACTAATGTAAGTACTTTGAAGATACTAAAATTAGTAACGAACTAGTAGATTTTGGTACAATATCACTTACTAAACCTTTTACTGTAGAATTATTTTGAGTGTATATATAAAGTTTCATGCAAATCGTTTCATAACGGTTGAAATACTTCCCTTGTGAGTGTTTTGGCATTTAAAAAAAATCATTTGAAACATAAAATTATCAATTTAAATTTTAAAAATAGTGAATAGATATTCGAAAAAGGCATTATTTGAAATTTGTATTTAATGGAAAATTTGCACAGATATCTTTCAAATATAATATTCCTAATTTCAACTGGAATAACTGGAATTTAAATTGTTTGTTTTTTCACTTGACTTGGCGCCCTTCGATCAAAGTTTTGGTTTTTGAGAAAATGTTCATCAATAACTTTTAACTTTCATAGAACGACGTTCTGATTAGGCTCAAATGAAGTTTAAATAAGTGTTTGTCTTAAACTCTATGAAATCGTCAGTGGAAAAAATTTTTATAGATTTCGATATTCATGCCAACATTTTTTTTTTAATTTTTCACAAGTCAAAAATTTGTTGGAAATTTTCCAAAAATCCAAAAATTTTATCGGAGGCCGCCACGGGCTTAAATTATCGGATTTGACTCAAATTAAGTTTAAATGAAAGACTGCCTCAAGTTCTATGAATGGGTCAGGGGAAAAAAATTTTTCGATTCAAAAAAAAGACAAGAAAGAGTGTAAAATTCGGCTGTGCCGAATCTGTTATAATCTCCAACATGCAAAAAAAAAAAAATGCAGGGGCGTTTTATTTTTTTTTTGTGTGTGGGGAGGGGGGTTTGTGGTGATTGGTGGAAGAACATTTCCTCTCGAATATGTATTTAAAACTTCATTCTTATGCTTTTTGCACTTAAGAAGTGCAAGTTTATCATAATTTTTTTTTTTTTTTATTCTACGCCCATAAAAGGCGGGGCGGACCGAAAAAACGACATTGTATAAATTCTCAGGGTCCGAATGCAGGACTTTTTAAACTTCTTGTAGCAAAAAAATGTTGCATTTGTTAAACAAAAAGACAAAAAAATCATGTAAAAAATTATTTTTTTCAGACGTTGGTTTAGTTCTTTAAGGGGGATTTTTTCCCCCTGTTCCGATTCTGCCCATTTCCGAACTAAACCTGCCTTGGATCATAAGACATATTCGTTCCAAACTTGGGGAGTCTAGCTCTTTTCTTTTGGACTGTATCGTGTTAACTACAGACGGACGGACAGACAGACAGACGGACGGACGGACGGACGGACATCGCTAGAATGTCTTAGAATCGATTACTGATCAATAATATATGGGTGAAATCAAAAAATGTCAGTGTTTTTGAGCCAAAATTGTACAAACAAAAAATTTTAATTTTTGGTAAATTTTTTTATTAAAATCGATATGTTACATCACTACTAATATAACTATACAAGATCTCTTCTACAAATTGTTTCAAACAAATTTTATCGACAATTTTATGATTTTTTTGGTGACGGAGTTTACATTCTCCTTAGAAAAATACATTAAATTTTTTGAATTTTCTTTGAAAACATTTTATTGTAATTGTCATTAGGATTTTTTTCTGGTTTTTGTTATTAAAGATTTTACAATTATTTTTTATTTTAATAGGATTGTTCTAAGGAAATGTAAAATAAATTTATTATTATTTCTGTTAAAATTAGTTTTTTTACTTTTTTGAATGACTAGTGTTAATATTTGCGTCGGTTTTAACAACTACATAAGGTTTTTTAATGCTATCTGCAAAAAAAAAAAAAAAGTTGACGGAGTTTACAGAGAAGGAGTTTACATTTCGTCACTTTTTGCCCTTTTTTTCGAAAGCTATTTGTCGGAAATTGGTTTCCGAAAAAAAATCATTAGATGTCAACTAGATACGTCAAAATATGACGATATTTCAGATACACGCTAAGTAGTTTTGTTGTAAACGTGGAGACGGAGTTTACAGCATTTTTCGATTTTTCATTTATGAATTATCTTTTCATACCGGGAAATTAATATGCAATGAGCAAACTTGAAACCAATGATGCAAAATGATACTTTATAGCCTCGCGTTTAATAAATGGGGCAATAACCTATTATTTTTCTAAACATAATACGTCAAAAACAACAAAATTGTCAGGTTCCATAGTATCTAAAAAAAATGTCGAAAAATCGTTACACAATTGAAGACGTGTTTGCATGGGTAAAAGAGATAGTTATGACTATATAAAAATATTTTTTAAGAACATCAACATTCCCTCTTTAAAAATGTAGTCAATTATTAAGCTCTTGGGTTATTGGTTGTTAAGATATAACTGGTTAAAGTTTCAAAATTGAACTTGTTACTGGCGACGGAGTTTACATTTGGCCTAAAAAAATGAAAATAACTTGTTTAAAATAGCTAACTGATATCCGGATTGTTGTTAGTTATGTAGAACGCCAATATATACGACGTTGTACATTAAAAAATATGCGAATACTTTAACCCATGTATGAGATATTACACGATTACATGGTTTGGTTGACATTTTTTGATTTCACCCATATATACTTTATGGGGTCCTCGGCCGATATTTCGATGCCTTACACACGGAATGACAAAGTGAGTATGCCCCCATACTGTAGTAGGAGGGTATAAAAACGATATCTCGAAACCTAGACTGACTTATTTTTTATATTTGGCGCATTAGAATTACTAAATATGATGTGTCGCATTAAATGAAGGATTGTATCAAGCTCTATGAAAGGGTTAAGGTAAAGAAATTTTGAGTTTTTTTTTTTAATTCTTAAATTTTTTAATTTTTTTGACAAAATTTAAATGGCGATATCTCGAAATCCGATCGACTGATTTTATAAATTTGTTGATATTTGCACTCAGCATGCTAAAATTAATAAAAATAATGTAACGCAAGATATTTTTTTTATATTTTCATTTTCAAAAATCCAAAATTTTGTTGGAAATTTTCCAAAAGTCCAAAACTTTGATCGAAGGGCGCCACAGGTTAAAATTATCAAATTTGGCTCAAATTTGTTTTTAAATGAGATATTGTCTTAAGCTCTACAAAAGGGTCATCGGAATGAAACTTTGAGACTTTTTTTAAAAAAATTTTTAAGAGTAGGAAAAAACCGAATTTTATGCAAATTTCAAATAGCGATATCTCGAAATCTGTTCGACCGATTTTTATTTTTTTTTTTTTTTTGATTTTCGTGCTCAGCGCATCAAAATGTCGAAAGATATATTTTTTTTTTTTTTTTTTTTGTAATTTCTCAAAAATCAAAAATTTGGAACACCGGGCGCCACCGGTTAATTTAATCCGATTGGCCTCAAATTGGTACCACATAAGGGTTAGGCCTAGTATTTTTATTTAAAATTTGGTCATACAGCAAAATGCCAGCCTAATGGTACAGATATAATATTTATGCAGGCTATCTGTGTGTTAATGTTCAATTTAATCAGAAGACACCATTTAATGAAATCTGTATTATTAATGAGATCTGTATTATTATTACTTTTCGAGATATCTTTAATTATGTCATAACACTTTTGGCAAATATATAAGATTTTGTTAATTTTGAAGACCGCATATCTCGAATACTGGAATGACCAGAAGCCTGAAAAATTGGCAAAATCTCTTTTTTGTTAAAGTAAACTCCAGTACTTAATTTCATTAAATTTGGAGAGGGTGCGGTCAACTCGTCGGTTGAATTGTGGTGTTTTAGCTCAACTACAGTATGGGGGTATACTCACTTTGTCATTCCGTGTGTAAATCATCGAAATATCGGTCTAGGACCCCATAAAGTATATATTTTATTGATCAGTCGATTCTAAGACATTCTAACGATGTCCATTCGTCCGTCTGTCCGTCGGAGAGGACACGATACAGTCCAAAATAAGAAAGCTAACCTTTCAAAGTTTGCACGAATATATCCTATATTCCTAGACAGGTTAAGTTCAGAAATGGGCAAAATCGAACCAAGGGGAAAAAAGTTCCCCCTTGGAGAACTACACCAACCTAAGAAAAACCACATTTTTTGCAGGGTTTTTTTGTACTTTTGCTAAGCAAATGCAACATTCTTATCTGAGATGAAGTTCAAAATCGCAAGAGAAGGTGCTCCCTAACGTCTCCCACCAACCCTCACCCCCAAAAAAAAGACGCCTCTGGATTTTTTTGTATTGTTTTTTTTTACATTTTGGAGGGTATAGAAGATTCGGCACAGCCGAATATAACACTCTTACTTGTTTTTTTCTACTTTTGGTAATTTTTGTTTAAGGGTTTTAAATTTCACAAAATCTAAAACAAATTACATCTTAAAAAAACTTAATCATTTTTTTTTTAAATGCCAACAGACTTTTTCTGAAAAATTACAAAATAAAATGCAAAAAACATTTTAAAATTCAACAAACAGAATCAGTAAAATGCAGAAAAATTTTTCTTATTTTCAAAAACTGACTGAAAGAGAATTTACTTCAAATATCCATTTCAGCAAAAAAATCAACTAAAAGTTTGTTAATTCAAATTGAAAGTCATTTTGCAGATTTTTATACAGAGTTTTTCTTTTGAGAGTGCAATCGTCAACTTGAATCTGAAGTAATCCAAAGTGGGCTTATCTGGAGGGAAATCAAACATTTACCATTAAACCGGGCCGAATGAGCAGAGTTCGTTGTAGCCCTTTGTTTATAATAGCAATGACAGGATGGTACTGCGCAATAACTCCCAAATGAAATAAGTGCCAATGAAATAATTTCCAATGAAATAAGTTCCAAGAAAAATGAATTAACTCCACATTTTAAAAAATGAAATAACTCCCAAAGAAAAAACGAAATATGTCCCAATATTTGGGAGTTATAAAAATCAAAATAATAACTCACAAAAAAAATGAAAGAACTCCAAATGAAATAAGTGCAAAGAAAATGAAATAAGTTCCCATTACAGAAATTATGTCTACATGTTCATAGTCCAAAAATTATGAAAACAATATCGTCACCTAAAATGCAAAAACCCCTAACAGAAAATTCAAAATCGGTACTTTGATTGATTCTTGTGTATTTTATTAACCTATAGCTTCAGGCCCTATAAATCCCCGGGACCTGATGGTATAATCCCGGCTGAGTTGCAGCAAGTGTTGGACTATATAGCCCCGTTGCTGTATAATCTATACACAGCATGCATCAACTGGTCGTATACTCCTTTAAAATGGAGGGATACCAGAGTCGTATTTATCCCGAAGGCTGGGAAAAGTTCCCACACAGCTCCGAAGGATTTCAGACCAATTAGTCTGTCTTCTTTCTTGTTAAAGACAATGGAACGAATGATAGACTCATATTTGCGTAGAGTGATTGACCCGAGGTTGCTTTCGACAAAGCAACATGCATACAGCAAGGTACGATCAACGGAAACAGCTCTGCATGAGCTCGTTGGTACCATCGAGAGATCGCTTTCGGTAAAGGAGTACACTATGGTGGCCTTTCTTGATATTGAGGGGGCTTTTAATAATGTCATCCCAGAATCAATAATATTGGCATTGTCTGGTCTGGGAGTAAAGCGTGAAATCGCTTTAATGGTGGAAAACCTACTTGCCACACAGAGAAAAATATATTTCCAACTGAATTTTTCAGTTGTATCAACTTAAAATTCGGTTGCTGCTACTAAATTTCGCTGTGGCATACGAATTTTTTAGTATTTTCAATTAAAAGACAGTTGTATTAACAAAATTTAGTTGTAACTACTGATATTTAGTTGTTTTAACTTTAATACAAATGCATCAACCGAATTTTTGTTGCAACAACTGAAATTCAGTTGGAAATTAGCAAATTTGTTTTCTGTGTGCAATAGACGTATAACGTCTGAATTGGGAGCGTCCGTCATATCTCGATTTGTCAATAGGGGCACACCACAAGGAGGTGTTCTTTCGCCGCTTCTTTGGAACCTGGCACTGAATTCAATGCTACTATCTCTAGAATCACGTGGTTGTCATGTTGTCGCATATGCTGACGATGTCGCGATAGCGGTAATGGGAAGCATCTGCCAACATTGCGGGACATTCTTCAGGGTTCTCTGAAAGATCTGTCTAAATGGGCAAGAGACTGTGGTCTAGGAGTTAATCCTAGTAAAACAGAGCTGGTTTTGTTTACAAGGAAAAATAAGATTCCTGCTTTTGATCCTATTTCTCTGGACGGTACTGAAATCACCTTCTCAGATAGAGCCAAGTATCTTGGAGTATTTCTAGATAGGAAGCTGAATTTCAGGCGTAATATTGAGGAACGGGTGAGAAAAGCAACGATTGCTTTGTATTCCTGTAAAAGGGCCATTGGAAAACGATGGGGTTTTAGCCCTCAAGTCGTTCATTGGATCTATACAGCAGTGGTGCATCCAATTTTGCTGTACGAAATCATTGTCTGGTGGCCTGCTTTAGAAACAAAAGCGAACTTTGTCTTTATCACGAAGGTACAGAGAATGGCGTCAATGTGCATCACTGGTGCTCTTCGTACTACACCTACGGCTGCATTAGAAATCCTCCTTCACCTGATACCCTTGGACATTTTGGGTAGGCAGTGTGCGGCTGCGTCGTCAATTCGACTTAATAGCACGCTGCAATGGAGGAGCAGTGATTGTGGCCATTTAACATTTACGGTTTTGGGCGGTAAGACCTTGGGCGCTATGTCCGTACGCCATAAATTGTTTTCAATTAAAATGAAATAAGTCCCACCATTGATGAAATAACTCCCAATGCTTAAAAATAAATGAAATAACTCCCAAACTATTTTTTGTTTGGTTTTTTTTTTTTCATTTGGAAGTTATTTCATAATGAAATAAATCCCAACAAAATTTATGCAATAAGTCCCATTACACTGGGACTAATTTCATAATGAAATTAGTCCCAAATCGTACACCCAAAAAAAAAAAAACGTGGGTATTCAATACTAAAAATTTAACTAAATTTTAGTCCAAAAGGACCTAGTGCAGAAATTGGTAGACAATACTAAAATTTTTAACTAATATTATTCAAAACCAGTAAAAATTACAAATTTTTGTACTTTGAAGATAATAAAATTAGTAACTTATTAATAGATTTTGGTACAATATCAGTTACTAAACCTTTCACTGTAGAATTATTTTGAGTGTATGTAAAATTTTTGGGAGTTGTTTCATTTTTTTGGGGAGTTATTTCATTTGGGAGTTATTGCACTGTACCTGACAGGACATAATATACAAAGGTTTCTTTAAAACATTTTGTGTGTATCTAAAAGTTAGAAAATATGAAAATTGGGCCCAACGATTTCCTTAAAACAATCTTCGAGGCTAAAAAACAAAAAAAATTTAAAATTTTTCATAAAATTTGCTTAAATTTCAAAATCATTAAAGTTATAAGCCTTTTAAAGACACCTTACCCCTTGAGAGTTTATCTATCGTTAGCCCATAACATAAATACTTAAAATGTCAAACAACAATTTACCTGCAATAAAAACAGATTTAGAAAATTATACAAAAACAGCTTAAATTACAATAAATGAAGGCACTGATGACATTTACAATTCTGGCGCCCAATTTATAAAACGACTTGATAAAAATAATGAAAACCAGCGGTATGAGAGAAAAAAGTAAATATAATATGAAAAAAAAAACTCAAACTCCAACACATTCACACTACCAAACCTAAGTGGCAGACTTCAAAATAAATACACAAAAATGAGCCTTATCTCTTATTGCAATGTGGCAAAGAACAACAGAAAAGTACCAAAATCGTTGTCATTGTCAAAATAGAAAAAAGTCATACCACACAATATAAAGAAAAATTCCAACGAAATATTATGATGATTTTCGACAAGAGACAAGGCTAAAACGAATAACTTTATATGTGTTTGTATATAAACGTGTATGAAATGTACCTACTAGACTAAAAGATTTGAACACTTTTTGTTTAACCAAAAAAAAAATAAAAATATAAAAATATATTAAAACGAAAATGTCACTTTGACAAAGTGCGCGTATCCAGAATATAAAATCTCTAAAAAAAATAAAATAATATTATATCTTCATGGTGTTTAGTGTTTAGTAGGAGTTAAAAAACTTACCATCATACATATGACTACAGGGTAAAAATGTAGGAAAAATCACAAAATAAAAGAAGATTTTAGTTGTCTATTTATATAAAAAAAAAAAATACAGTGGTTAAGTTTGCATTACAGTTTTAACTTTTTTTTTAATTGATTTATATATGTTGGAGAGCTGCTTAACATTTTTTCGCAAAAGAACACAAGTGAGAAAGTTGAGTTCGTCACAAAAATTAAAGAAGTAAAAATAAATTGAAAAACACAACAAGTACAAAAGTTAAATTCGAATTAAAATTCGCCAAATCCACACTCAAAATAATAACTATGTTAAATTACAGGAAAAACACTGCTAACTAAACAGAGTACACCAGCTTTCAAGAGTACTTTTCCAGCTTGCAAAATTTCTTGGTAATTTTATTTTAAGTCTCTGCAAAATAATTTACAGAGTTTCTATAAAAATATTGGTTAAATAAAGCACCATTTAACAAAGAAAACTCTGTAAATTTACATATCGTCGAACTATATTCAATAATTGCAAAAGTATCCTGTCCCGAAAATGGCCTCTTTTTGGAATTTCGCTTGGTAATAGGAAAAAAATGTTGGGTATAACCGAGCTGATAATGGAAAAATAATGCAACAAAATTTGGAGTCTGTCTTTGCCTCCCTACAACCGGTTTAAGTTCGCAATTGTAGTGTATTTTGTCAAAAAAAAATTTTTTGTTTTTACCGCTATTGGTGTGAAAATTCGCGGAATGTTTAGTACATCAAGGTAAAAATATTAAAAAAGCTTTCATGTTATAATTTTGGTTCACCAGAGCATTTTAAGAATAAAAAAATCGAAGTTTTGTGCAATATTGAACTTTAAATTTTTATATTGACGCGGATGTTACTGAATCAGGTTCAAATGGGTACTTTAAATCGTCCATGTTCTTTTAGTATCATTTTAAGCCACTTAAAAAAAAAATTTAAAAAAAAAGTCGAAAAAGATATTTATTTTACTAGTTTTTGCTACCAAAATTAAATAAGTGGATTCAATTTCATTGTGCAGATATTTTTCCCTTAATATACTTCACATTCTGCAAATTTTGACACCAATTGCTGCCAAAACAAAATTTTTTTTTTTGACAAAATACACTACGATTGCGAACTTCAACCGGTTGTAGGGAGGCAAAGACAGACTCCAATTTTTTTTTTTGGATTATTTTTCCCATTATCACCTCTTGAAAGAGCATCGTTTTTTTCTATTACCTTAAATTTTATTTTTCGGGACAGGCTATCTAAAAGGCTTACTTTCAGGAGAGCTTAAAAATTAGTTATTTCGCATATTAAAAATAAAAAATTTACCTTCCATAAGATGGTTAAAATATTCTAAATAATTTATACCTATGAGGCATTCCACACCAAATGTTCAGCAAAAAAAAGTTGTGTCGTGTCAATGTGAAAACATTTGCAAAGTATTCGCTCTTAGGGAACTATTAAATAACAAAAATAAAATTTAAGTTTTCTGAAAAAGTGGGCCTTGTAGTCGTGGTCAAAAATTGAAAATATCTAACTTTTTTGCCTGAGCATCTTTACTTCAATATTTATGCAAAGTAAATGAAACACAGTAAAGTCTTTAGCACAAACGTTTTCTATAGATTTTTGTATAGGCTATCGATTAAAAAAATAAAAATTGGAAAATTTTCAGAAGAAGTTCTGAATTTTTCAAATTTAAACTTAAACTTTATTTATCAAAAAACATTCCGCGTACGTATGAGTAATAAAAACACTTAAACAATATTTAAAATGGAGATGGGATCGTAAATGATTTTTTAATAACGATTAAAGCTATGTTTACACCATACCACTGAGTCGTATGAATTTTATGAAAAAGCAATGTTTTTTATAGCATAATTTTAGGCATGTAGTAAATATATGATTGTTATTAAAAAGCGACAATAAACACTACATTTTGCTAAATTTATAAACAAATATAACCCCAGGAAAAAATTACACATTACATTAAGACCACATTACCATACATTGGATTACATTTCTGGTTACCAATTTTTAACACTCGATTACCAATAATCAAAAAGTAAAATAAAATTGTAAATAAAAACTAGTTCCATGTAAAAAATAGTAATATTATTGTTTCCAAGACACAAAATAAAAGTTTTAATGAAAATATTAAATGTAGTTTTTTTAGTTATACCCCTGAAGCTTGGCACAAATATGTTTTATGGTCATAGGCTGGTTAAGTTTGTAAATGGGCATGATCGGACCGGGAGGGAAAAAGTTCCCTACTTGAAAAATTTATCCTACGAAGAACTTTATTTTGACAGTTTTTTTTTAATTTTTGTTAAACAAGTAAAATATTTTTATGTAAAAAAAGTAAAAGTACTGCAACTGGATCCAGGTAGCCCCCTGTGATTTTTTTTGTGACCTGCCCCCTTTTGTGGGCGTGAATATAAAAAAGGGGTTCCAGTTTTTTGCAGGGCAACTGGTTACATTTGACACTAGCGAAGTAGTTATTTTTTTCACTTTGATAAGTACTTCCTTACAAACAAAAAAAACTGGTTATTAGTAAAAAAAAGTAATTGATTCTCAAGAACTAATTGAAATGAGTCTCACTCCTTGTTAAAAGAATCGATTGCGTAATCTTGCAGGGAATCGATTTCCACAAAATTCCTTGATTCCCCACTGGATTACTTTTCTGAAAATTTTTTCCTGGGACATTTTATTTAATCTTAAGTTTCTAAATTTAGCAATACGTAAAGTTTTTTGTCTTTTTTAAATAACAATCCTATATTTATTACATGCCTAAAATTATGCTATAAAAAAATCTTGCTTTTTTATGAAAATCATACGACTCAGTGGTATGGTGTAAACATAGCTTAAGCACGCTCATGAAAGAAAAAATTTAGTCACGCACGATATTTTATTTTGCTCACGCTCATTCACGCACACGTGAGTAGAAAAAAATAAGTCACGGTTCACACGAGCGTGATTAAAATAAAATATCATGCCTGAGTAATTTTTTTTCTTTCATTAGCGTGCGTGATCGTAAATAAAAACTCACTCACGCTCCCATCGCACTATGCTTCGACCCAGGGACAAAAATCAAAAAAAAAATTTTTGTCTCAAATTGTGTTTAAATACAGATTTTTTGAAAGATAACAAGGTATCTCAAATAAATATTAACAAAAATATTTTTTCTGATTGCTTTTGCCACCACGAGAGGGCGCTAAACTCAGAGAATTTTATGCAAAAATGACTTAACAGGAAAATGTGTTTTAGTTGTTTCACAAAAATAATTCTCAAAAATCCATTTTTTAATAAAATGTTTCGAAATTTTGTTTTCAAGTACTTTGATATATTTGTAATTAAATTAAAATATAGAATTTTGCATATATTTACAAAAAAAAATATTTTTTGTTGCGCAGAAAAGCAAATTTTTCTATTAAAAATCCAAAAATTACTAAAGTTTAATGGAGTTTAAAACAAGTAAAAAAGTTAAATTCGGCCTTGCCGAATGTAGTGATACCCTCCACAATTTCAAAAAGATTATTGCAAAAAACTTTATTTAAAAGGAAATTATTTTTGAAAAAAAAAAGTTTTTTAAAAAAAATTTCCTCGACAAAAAATTTTTGGTAAAAAAAATCCGCGATTTTTTTCTTTTTTTTGTAAAAAATGTGTTTGTACTTGTTTAAATACCATTTGGTATTCAATTATGTTCACATATGTCAACCAAAAGCCGAATTAAAGCATTTTGTATTTTTAGGTTATGTTTAGGGATGTCGCGAATAGTGTATTCGGCATTTTACCGAATATTTACTATTCGGTATTTGGGTTGAACCGAATACAAATATTGCCGAATAGTTATTCATACGCCTGTATTTTATCTATAGATACATATACATATATGTAAAAAATGTTGTTTTTTTATTTTTAGTACCAAAAGGTACATAAAAATAAAATGTATTTATTCGGCCTTTATATATGTATATATATTCGATTAGAGTTTTATTCTAGTTCGAGGCCCAAAAATATTTCTATTTATGATATTGTCATAATAGAGTATTTTTAATTTATTGCTTTAAAAAAGTTACTATCTCATAGTATGTCTGTACTGATCAGTTTCATCCCCACTAAAGGAATCTTCAGCAGACTTTAGAGAATCATCGTTGGTCAATCAAACATCAAACCAGACATAATATTTGATATATTTCCCAAGTTATATGAGAAGTACTATTATGAAGGTCCGAAATCTGTTTTCCAACAAAAATAACTCTTTTAAAGCAAAAATTGTATATATTAAATCACCGTCGGTAACTATTAATATATGTGTTGCTGTTATTTTACAATAACAACAGTGCCTAACCAAACAATAGTGTTGGTAGGATAAACAGATTTCGGACCTTCATAATAGTACTTCTCATATAACTTGGGAAATATATCAAATATTATGTCTGGTTTGATGTTTGATTGACCAACGATGATTCTCCAAAGTCTGCTGAAGATTCCTTTAGTGGGGATGAAACTGATCAGTACAGACATACTATGAGATAGTAACTTTTTTAAAGCAATAAATTAAAAATACTCTATTATGACAATATCATAAATAGAAATATTTTTGGGCCTCGAACTAGAATAAAACTCTAATCGAATATATGTAAAAAATTTAAAAAATTACCAGACTAAAAAAACAACAACGCTTTTTTACACTATATTTTCTGTTACCTTAACAATTCGAATTTTAATCAAGTGCTCACGTTTTTTTTGTACAAAAATCACACTTAAATGACTACGAAAAAGAGTCAAATGTAAATAAAGTGTTTTTTTAACAAATTTAAATTTTGCCGAATATTCGGCAAACTGTTACCGAATATTTATTTAACCGAATATTCAAAAAACATGCCGAATATGCCGAATACCGAATAGTGACGAATATTCGCGACATCCCTAGTTATGTTGAATGTACTGAAATTTTTGAGGTGTGCTTACATTTTCGTTCATAACTTTTGAACCGCTGAACCGATATCGCTCAAATGCAATACCAAACTTCTCGGGAGAACTTCCAATAAATACGTTAAGTTTCAGTCATCTCTGTGCAATATTTTGTCCGCTACAGCATTTTCCACAGACAGACGGACAGACGGACATCGCTAGAATGTCTTAAAATCGATCGGGCATCATGAATATATATACTTTATGGGATCCTAGACCAATATTTCGATGTGTTACAAACGGAATGACAAACTTATATATACCCTCTATCACTAGAGTGGAGGGTATAAAAAAATTATATAAAATTATATATTTTTTTCGTGGATATTTTTTTTTAGTTTATACCCTTGTCTAACAGCGTATTCAAAAATTAGGGCCCACTTTTGACCACAAATTAAAAAAAATTCGATTTTTTAAATGCCTAAATTCATGATTTTTACTCAAAATTCAGGCATTTGAGAGTATTTAATATCATTGTGCCACACGATTTTATGTTTTAAATGGGTAAAAAAGCAAAATGAAAGTATATTTTTAGTAGACCAAAACCCTTGAAGAATTTCGAAAATTTAGCTCGAGTTTTTTTATGGCCCACTGTAGTTTTTAATTTTTGGTTTTTCAAAGGCGCTCAGAAGAAGTCATTCAGAATAAGTAAAAAAAAATATTAAATTTAATTGTGTGCTAAATGAGGTTAATTGATGTCTTCGGTAAAATTGGATGGCGGTTCTTTTCTAAGAATATATTAACCCTCTACCTCCCATTTTTGGGGTCATTTTAGTCCCTTTTCCAAATACCCTCGTAGAATAACACTTACACTTTCGATTAAAGGGTTAACAAGTTATACAAAAATTTTCTGCATAGAATTTCATTATTAGTTGTAAAATACCAAAAGTTCATGAGATAAAAGCAAAATGCCTAAAAAAAAAAAAATATTTTAAATTGTTAAATTGTATTTCACCAAAATCGTGTGAAATAATTTAAAATAATGTAACAAATGTACTTCTAAGCTTACTGTTATTAGATGTATTCAGTAAAATTCGATGTTTCTTATTTCTTAGAACATATTAACCCTCTATCTCCCATTGTCAGGGGTCATTTCAGTCCATTTTTAAAATATTCTTATGAAAACCACTTAAACGTGTGTTTAACCCTTTAACGACCACAGGCAAGTATACTTGTCATAAGAGATGAATTGTAGAGTATTGTTTGGGCAACAAAAGTCTAGTTAACAGTTAGTCTCTAATTGGATCCACTTACTCACTGTAAGCCCTCAAAGTTTGTAAAATAATTTTCTCTATTTTTGGGAAAAAAGGATCTTTATTTGTAGAGCAAAATCGGGACCAAGAAGTGGGTTTAGGGGTCCAAATTCTTGTAGGATAACTAAAATTGAGTTGCAGATCTTAAAAATCATAGCAAGTAGCAAATAGCTTTGTCCAGAACTTCGGAATCGTCAAAGGGCAAATTTTTTCACTAAGAAAAATAAGGGGGAAGGACAAAGGTTAGGGGTCCAATTGTTTTTTTCATAACTATTATTAGGTCGTAGATCACGACCATGAACAGAAACTCAAAATCGCTTCGGCAGAAAATGTATGGTCGTCAAAGGGTTAAAGTGTTAAAATGTTCTACAAACATTTAGTAGATTTTTTTAATCATTCCAATCGCCTTATTTAAAGACTTCAAAACAATTCATGGGTTTTGGTTTACAAATGGCATACTTTCATTTTTTGTTTTGTTCAATATAAGATACACTCCGTGAAAGTGACCCCAAATTTGTTGCACAGTGTATTCTACTGAAAAATTATAAATTATAAGAAACATTAAAAAAGGAATTTAGTATTACGCTTTAACATTTAAATTTTATAAGAATATTTGAAATAAGGACTAAAATGACTCATTAAAATTGAAGATAGAGGGTTAATATGTTCTAACAAAAGAACCGCCATTAAATTTCACTGTAGAGAATGGAAAATATTTATATTTTTTATCTCAATAGTTTTTTAGTACATTTTTCGACTTATTTCCATCTACTTTGGTAAACGCTATTGATAATATGTGATACTTAACAATTTTACTTTTTAAAGCATTTTTATTATATCGCACGATCTTTTGGCATTTTTCAACCCCTAGTAAAATTTGATGCTTAACATTTTTGTAGAAGATATTAACTATTTAAACGCACGTTTTAGTGTTGTTCTACGAGGATATGTAAAAAAAGGACAAAAATTACCCTAAAAATGGAAGATAGGGTGTAAATGTATTCTAAAAAAAGAACCGCCATCAAATTTTACTATAGACATGTATAAAGATTATGTAGGTCAGAAGTTGATTTAATACATCTCTTTGACCTTTTTTAGACGACATAAAAAATAAAAATAACTAATTTTTAAATAAAGGATGTTTTTATATTTTTCATACTACTAATCCGATTTTGGCATTAATATGTATCTAAGGAATATTAATTTGCTTACAAAGTTTTTTTACGATCGGACAATTTTCGTAGGTATTATAGCGTTTTAAAGAAAAAGGATATATGGCAGGACCTTGAGTCCTTGCTCCGATTTAAATGAAAATTTATACACAAGTTGCTAGTTGAATGTGTATCAGCATGAACACTTTTTGTAATTTTGTGGGCATTATTGAAGCTAAAATTAAAAAAATTAAAATTCATATTTTTCTTAACTAAGGCGTTTTATGCACGTGTACCAAATTTCAAAAATATGGGACAACTCGTTCTATTTTTGTCCCTTCGTTATATGGGAACGAAGCACTGTGCATCGCCTCTTAAAATATTTTTTAAGTATTGATATTACTCATACGCACACGTTTTATACACCATTATTGTATAAAATTAGCGTATTGCAATCTTTGACATTCGATTTCTCAAAACATGGCAAAACACATCTCTGAAAATTTCAGAACAGATAGAAAAGCACTTAAACTTTTTTTTAAAAAATTAAAAAAAAAAAATAAAATTGCGGCATGTTTTTTAATAAATAATTTTTAAGTTTAAATTTGTAAAATTCAGAACTTCTTCTGAAAATTTTCCAATTTTTGTTTTTTTAATCGATAGCCCATACAAAAATATAATAATACTTTGGCAGTGATCACCATTTCAGATATCTTGGAAAAAAGTCGCGTGATGCCGTTCTAGCGGAAATTTAGTTGGCGGAGCAAAAATATATTTGAGGACGAAGAAGAATTAGGTGAGGAAAAGACCTAAGCTTTCTTTTTAGTCAAAGAAGGGTCCTATTTGACAAAAAAAGTCAAAAAAGTTTTGGATTTAAAAAAAATATTTAAATTTTTTTTTTATTTTTTTAAATTTTTTTCGCAAGATTAAAGAAATAGCTATCTTAACTATTTGAGACACATTTTGCTAAAAACAATTGGTAAGAAGTTACATGGATGAGAAAAAACACCTCTTTGGCCAAAATATCAAATCCGACCCCCTCTAAACCAGAGAGTCCTTGACCGATCTCGTTGAAAAATTGTGTATGCACTACTATCTAATAGGATAGTAGTGCAGTTGACACGCAAAACCCCCATATATATTATTGATCAGTGATCGATTTTAAGACATTCTAGCGAGACATTCTAGCGATGCCTGTCCGTCTGTGGAAATGGAGATCACGGCCAATGCATTAAACAGATATAACAATAACTTAGCGTATTTACTTGTTGTTGCCCTAAGCAGTTTGGTATTGCATTTGAACGAAATCGGTTCAGCGGTTCAAAAGTTATGAACGAAAATGTAAGAACACCTCGAAAATTGTTGTACATTCAACATAACCTTAAAACACAAAATGCCTTAATTCGGCGGCTGGTTGACACATGTGAACAGAATCGATCACCGAATGGTATTAAAACAAGTCCAAACATTAAAAAAAAAAAAAAAATATTTTTGTAGAATTTTTTTTTTTTACCAAACATTTTTTTTCGCGGATTTTTTTTAATTTTTTTTTTATTTTTTTGCAAATAAACTTTTTTACATCGCAAATAAACTTTAATACATTCGACAAAATCGAATTTAACTTTGTTTCTTGTTTTTTTTACTTCGGCAAAAAAAAAAATAAAAAAAATAAAAATTTAAATACTTTAAAATTTTTAAGCATTTTCTACTTATATGCTGGGCGAAACTTTCTGTCTTAGACGTGTCTTTGATGCAGAAAATATTTGTAAAACATTTTAACCTTTTAACTGCATTTTTTTTATAGACTTTTTTGTATTTCTTTTAAAAAAGGACAAAAATGACCCTTTAAAACGAGAGCTAGAGGGTTAATTTGGTCAAAGAAAAGAATCATCATAAAATTTTATAAAACACACTAAAACAACATTTTTAGCTCAAAAGTATATTTGCACTGTTTTTTGTCGATATTTTTTAACACTGCTTTGGTAAAAGTAAATAACAAACATTAATTATTTATACTTGACCCTTTTTAAGCACTTTGCGCATGTCGCAGAAACTTTGAACATTTGACAACCCCTAGTGAAATTTTATGAGGAAAATATTTGTAAAACATTTTAACCCTCTAAATCGACGTTTTATTAGACTTCTGTGTTTTGGTATTGTAAAAAAACTAAAATGGTCCCTTAAAATGGCAGTTAGAGGGTTAAAATGTTCTAAGAAAAGAACGGCCATAAAATTTCACTGAAGACATCAAATCATATTTTGAAGCTAAGATGTGTTCTTATTATAGTATTTTTGACGTTTTCCAATCGCCTTTGATAAAAAAATAAAAACTTCAGTGGGCTATAAAAAAAAATCCGAACTGACTTTGCAAACCCTTTGGTGATTTTGTCCACTTGATGGTCTATTTTGATAAGGCGTTGAAGGCATAGAGGCTCAATGCGATGACCCAAAATTTGTTGCACAGTGTAATTAAAGTGTAATAGTGTATGGTTACCGATGAACCTGTTCTAGAACAAGTGTTGTCAGAATCGGTTCTGAAAAATTTTATTGGGATTTTATATAACAAACTAAAATTAAATTATTTAAATTTCAAAAAGTTTAGGGGTTTTTTTTGAAAATCGCCCAATCTGGGGGTTTTTAAAATTTTTTTATGGGGAAGAAAAAAAAGTTCCTGGCAACACTGATTCTAGGGGGAAAAATAGAGTACAAATAAAACTTTTGAGCTTATGACCACAGAAATTTTTATGCTCTTACAATTAGTTGTGAGTTTTGTTGACATTCGTGTTATATATGTGTAAATTGCCGATTGTGTTCGGGTTCTGAGTGCTATGGGCACCGATCACTAATACAGAGACTCTACTCTGTCCTAAACGCATTTTATATGGAAAAAAATTTCCTTAAATATTATCATCCAAACTAGTGTTCGAAAAAAAGAAGAAGGAAAAAATGTTCTAGGTGGCCTAAAGACTTTTCACTGTAATATATCCATGGTTAAGGATTGTACAAATTGTTGTTGGTTTTCCTTATTATGACGACGACGACGACGGTGATGGTGATGATCAGAGTATAATAGAAAGGAAAACTGGATAGAAATAAAGGCAACACACAACAAACAGCATCAAATCGTTTGTTAGTGTTAAAACCAGTGGTTTGTCAGTTTTGTTGCCACCAAAGGCTGTCGTTTGTCTCTGTTGCTGCTAAAGGAAGTGGCAATTGCTGATGGCGCCACTGTTTCATATACAATTTATTTTACTCGTTGTTGTCATGTTATTTGAATGAATGTTTGTCTGTCTGTCTCTACTATTTTTATAATGTTCTTTTTGTTTTTAGCAAATTTTTGCTCATTTTCTTGTTTTGTTTCTTGGTTGGTGATTTTTTCATTTTTTTCTATTTTCTATTTGTCCTTTGTTTTTGTTTATTTTGTGGTAACGGTAATAAAATATTATCTTATATATTCAAAATGAATATTGTAGTATTGTCTAGTATTTGGCATTTTTTCCCATTTAAATTCCCATGAGTGGCGTGAATAGGAGTAATGGGTTGGGGTGGATGAAGAATCTTTGATTAATCAAAAGAACGTTTTTAGCATGTTTATAAAGCTTGAATTAATGTCAAAATAATGGGCATAAATTTGTTAAAATATTTCTATATCTGATTCTACTAGCATTTAGACAAATATACTTACTTACTTACATACATAAACAAAATATGTACATAAAATGGATAAATAAAAATAAATAAAAAAGAAGTACGAGTAATTGGACAAACAATTATTCAAATTAAATGACAAATATCTCGATTTTTCATTGTCATAAATAAACAGAATGAAAAAGAGAAATGAGTAAAAAAAATAAATAAGAAAATTAGTAAACATCAAAAGCCCGGTATATCGGATTATGTAAACAATTGTGAATTCCACTACTACACTAAATTTTTTTTTGTAAAATTACCAAAAAAGCCTCGTAAAAGAATTTTTTGCAAGCTCCTATTTTACGAGAACTCATAGGTAAAAAGCTTGTAAAATTACGAAAAATTTACAAGGACTGTGATCACATAAAACGATAGTTGACTACACATCTCAACAAGAAAATGCGTATTGGGTTCTGGCTAGTGATTTGGACAGTGTCTGTTGCGCTGATTCCAAATCCGGAGCCCAAATTTGTCTATCACTTCAGGATTTTGAGTAATTCGCGGTTAAAGTGCCGAAAAAGGGCATTTTTGACCCTTTTTAAAAGCTTACAAAAGAAGATCCTGACATGCAAATGACTTGGTATCAAGCTCATTCGAAAGCCTGTAATTTTCTCTTAAAGATAAGATAAAATTTTCTAAAAATTTAATTTTATAAAATGGTAAAAAAATCATTAGCAAAAACCCTTCCATTTTTTCAATATTTAGTTTATTTACACAGTGTTTTTCAACAAATTTCCATACAAATTCATACGAAAATTTTAGATTTAAAGCACTTGTGGCTAATGATTTGTTTACCATTTTAGAAAATTAAATTCCAAGAAGATGTGATCTTGTCTGAAAGAGAAAATTACACACTTTCGAATGAGCTTAATACCAAGTCATTTGCATGTCAGGATCTAATTTTATAGGCGTTCAGAAATGGTCAAAATGGGCATTTTTTGACACTTTAACCGCGATTTTCTCAAAATTGTGACGTGATAGAAAAATTTGAGTGACCGTTTTGGAATAGGGGCACCAAACCCTATAATTTTTTATTGGTTTCATCCAAAACGCAGCGACAAACCTCAGATTTGTAGAGCGGTGCTATCGTCAGTTTTTAGTGCCTTGTTGCTCGTAATCTAAACATAATTCTTTCAAATATTTTAGTTTTTCTATATTAGACAACACTTAACAGTGGTTTATTATAGATTTATTTTTTTGGAAATAATTCGGTTAGTCAGTAAGTACTGGACCGATTGCAGTGAAATTTGTTCCAGTTATATATGAGGCATTCCAGGCTAAATAACTAGCTTTTAGACACGACCCCCTTCGATAATTTTTTTTTTTGTGATATGTTTTAGTACTTATTAAATGCAACTTTCACTTAAATTTTCAGCCTTTTATACCAAATTGGTGTTAAGTAATCAATTTGGCGATTTTTTTCAAAAACATGAAAAAATATATATTCGATTAGAGTTTTATTCTAGTTCGAGGCCCAAAAATATTTCTATTTATGATATTGTTATAATAGAGTATTTTTAATTTATTGCTTTAAAAAAAATTAAAAAATGAAAAAATTTAAGTTTTCAAATAATTTTGACAAGTAAAATATAAAGATATCCCTGTAAGCATTTCGATACGAAAAAGATACGCTAGCATATCGCCTGGAAGATAAATTGTATTGTGGGGGATATCTTCTTCGTATTGCGGAAGAAACACCCATTGGTAGAAATCGTGACCCGAAAGCGACACGTTCAGGGGATACGAAAGCAATTCTTCTGGAAGATAAATAGGCAATATTGCCTAGAAAATATTGCCAAATAATCACCTAAACGTTCGTGAAATCTATATATATAAAGTAGTAACGTGCTGACTGACATACTAATCATGCATCATCGCACAGCACAAACCACTGAAGCAAGGGACTTGAGATTTGGAATGTAGATGCACCTCCCGGAATATAGATCCACTTAGGCTGGGTTTTTGGAAATGTTGATTTAAGGGGGTAAAAGGGGTAAACAAAGTTACATTGGTACTTTTTATGTTTCCACAAACTACTGAAGCTAGAGACTTGAAACTTGGAATGTAAATGCACCTCCCAAAATATAGATCCACTAAGGCTGAGTTTTTGGAAATATTGATTCTAAGGGGGTAAAAGGGGTAAAAACATACATTAATACTTTTTATATTTCCACAAACCACTGAGGCTGGAGACTTGAAACTTGGAATGTAGGTGAGCCTTCCGATATATAGATCCACTAAGGCTAGATTTTTGGAAAATGTTGATTCTAAGGGGTTAAAAGGGGTAAAAAAAGTTACTTTGGTACTTTTCATATTTCCAAAAAACCAATGACTTGAAATTTAGAACGTAGCTGCACCTCCCGGAATATAGATCCACTAATGCTGGAATTTTTGAAATAATGATTTTAAGGGAGTAAAACGGATAAAAAAGGTACTTTGGTACTTTTTATATATCCTTAAATAATGGTTTTATTAACTTAAAATTTGGAATGTAGCATCATCTAATGGGAGGAAAAATCCGAAAAGTACTTTTTGGAAATTCGGATTCTAATGGGGTAAAAAATTGTACTTTGGTACTTTTTATATTTTCTTAAATAAAGGTCATAAAAACTTAAAATCAGGAATGTGGGATCGAACAACAGAAAAAAATTATTAAAAAATTCACTTTTTTTTAAAATTTCGATTCTAAGGGGAACAAGAAGAAAAGTTAAATTCGACTTGGCCGAATCTATGAATACCCTCCACAATGCCCTTTTTAAGTGATAGTAAATTTTCTAACGTGAAAAAAATAAAATTTTTGGTTAGAAATATTTTATTTTGTGTAAAAAAACTTTTTTTTTTATTAATTTTTGAAAAAAAAATTTACAAATTTTTTTTTGAGTGTAAAATTTTTTTTGAGTGTAAAATTTTTTTTGAGTGTATTTTTTTTTTGTTTTAGTGTAAAAATATTTTTGTGTGACAAAAATACCTTGTAAAATATTTTTTTGACTTACAAATGTTTTAAAACCTGTTTAACGGGTTTTCAACACGTGAGTTTAAGGTGAAACTAATCTGAAATTTACGGTTTTGCTAATAACTTTTGAACCACTGGACCGATTTGGCTGAAATTTAAGACGAACCGGACCAGAGGAACGACAAATATATATGCCACACTTCAGTACCCTGAGAATTGCCGTTCGAAAGCTACCGTGTGTTTTATCTCGTAAATTCCAGAAAAACCCTTGCCGAAATTCACTCAATTGCTTATAACTTTTGAACCACTGGACCGATTTCTCTGGATTGCAATACCAACCTGACCAGGTAAATGCCCAACATATATGCCAAACTTCAGAAGCCTCCGTAAAGTCTTTCAAAAGTTAGCGTGTTTTCAACAGACAGACAGACAGACAGACGGACAGACGGACGGACGGACGGACGGACGGACGGACGGACGGACATCGCTAGATCGTCTTAAAATCGATCGAGGATCATGAATATATATACTTTATGGGGTCCTAGACCAATATTTCGAGGTGTTACAAACGGAATGACAAACTTATATATACCCTCTATCACTAGAGTGGAGGGTATAAAAACGAGTAATTTGGTACTTTTTATATTTTCTGAAATAATGGTCCTGGAAACTTGAAATTTGGAATGTAGGATCGAAAAAACATTTACTAATTTTTTTTTTGGAAATTCTGATTTTTAAGGAATAAAACCTGTAATTTGGTACCTTTTTTCCTAAAATAATGGTCCTATTAACTTGAAATTTGGAAATTAGCATCCTCTAACGGGGGAAAAAAAATTACTTTTTGGAAATTCAGATTCCAAAGGGGTTAAAAATTGTACTTTAGTATTTTTTATATATTTCTTAAAATAAAAAAAACTTAAAATTAGGAATGTAGGATACAACAACAGGAAAAAAACTCTGAAAAAAATACTTTTTTTTTAAATTTCTAAGGGGTAAAAACGAGCAGTTTGGTACTTCTCATATTTTCTGAAATAAGGGTACTGGAAATTTGGAATGTAGGATCATCTAGAGATAAAATATTCCCAAGAGAATTATTTTTGGAAATTCTGATTCCAAAAAGGAAGAAGGGGTAAAAAACTGTTCTTTGGTACTTTTTATATTTCCCGAAATAAATAAGGGGTAAAATTATTCCTTTTAAACTATTGATGAAAGCTCTAGAAACTATTTTCTTCCTTAACGGATGCTATTCGGAAAGGAATGAAACGAATATGGAATGTAATGAAATGGGTCAGGTAACCAAATAGAATATAACAGGGAACAAAATGTAATGAAACATTGAACGAATTGAAATGAAAATATTTTTTTTTTACAAAATTTTTTTTACTATTTTTTTTTTGGTAATAAAATTTGTCTCTTCTCAAATAGTTTTTCCGTAATTTTTATTGTTTCATTCATAGATATATGTTCATACTAGCTTACCATCTCGGTACTTCGTTACCGGTTGTCTGGAATACCGGATAATAGGGTCAGGATTACTCAATCAATTTCAAAAAAATTCCCCTACGTAGTCTTTGTTGGGTGTGAGGGTGCTGTGGCTTAGTGGTTAGCGCGTTGGACTACTAGCCAGCAAGCCTGGGTTCGATTCTCAGCTCAGGCAGACAAACATTTTTTTCAGATATTTATTAGTTTCTATTTATAACTAATATCTATCGCATCACCCTCCTTCGTTGATAAATAGCACTAAAAACGTCAACGAAGTAAAATAATAAAATAATGGCTATAAACACAACTTCAAAAATAATTCGACAGATCAATAACAGATGGCGATGCAACAACTGTACTCAAAATTATCAACACGCGCAATTACAGTGTTGCCATACTGAAGCCCTTCTATCTTTCAAATCTTTCATGCCTCTTCTATCCCCTTTCCGAAAGAAGCACCACGGTTACATTGGTAATTGATAGGCAGCATTACCTGAGTGTTGCTTCTTTTAAAAAAAAAAAAAAAAATATTTCAATCAATAATTTAAATAATAAAATTTGAATAACTTCGCTAGTATAAAATAAAGATGTCGATAAAATTATGATTTTTATTGTGTTAAACGAAAGTAAATAGATAATAACCCAGTAGTCAGAAAAATACAATCGCAAAAGCGTTGTGAAAGCGTTGTGGACGGTTGTACGAGCGTTCTTTATACAAACTTCAAAGCGCCTTCAGGTTTAAAGCGTTTTAAAAGCGATGTAAATCAGTGCTTTGAGAACGAGTTTTTAAAGTCATCAAAGAGCTTTAAAAACTCAAAGATATAAATTTTTGTTTTAGTTCGGTTATAATAATTATAATTTGTTTGATACAAAGTGAAGTCCAAAAAAAAAATTTTTGTACTCTAAGAAAAAAATTTTCGAAACTTGTAAAAAAAGAAAAAAATCTAAAAACGTTTTTATGATTTTTTTTACTTAAAAAACAAAAAAAAAAATTTACATAAAATTGTTCTTCAAAAATAGTTTTGGAACTTAGAAATTGAAAAAAAAAATTTAATGAACTCTTAAAACACTTTTCGAATACGCTCGCAAAGCGTTCCAAAAAAACGTTTTGAGATTGCTTTTTTTTTGTTATAGTGCTTTTATAAAACGGTCGCAAAGCGTTTGTTACAGTGCTTTCAGAACGCTTTTTTTTTGAACCGTCGTCAATTTCTGCTAGGGAATTTACAAATAATCTCAGATACAAGGATATATCATCAAACAACGAACAAGCATCTTTTGGCGAATTTTTTATATTTCTTTCTTCTTTCGGGATCAGTGCATTTAAGATTTTAATTACTTATTGAGTTTTCCTTGACCAACTAAATTTAAATTTAAGTAATTTGATGGACCTAATGGGAGAAAAATATACGGTTTATTTGTTTTGCAGTTTCGATCTTAATGCTTTTATTTCTTCGAATTCACTACTTACCTCAAAAAAACCCTCTATTGTCACGATCCGACCTTGGTAGGAAGGTTGCCACTATACGTCCCCTCACACTGGCAACTTGTCGATGTGGTTTGATGGCAATTATCACGTTTTTAAGGTTGCGCTTTTCGCCAATGATGTTTCTGTTGGGTTTATTTCTGCTATCAAATGTTGGGAGGTGATGTTGTTGCTGTGAAGTTTGATGTCATTTTTTTTCAGATTTTAAAGTTGGTGTTTTGCGAATTGTGGTTTTGTTGGTAATGGTTTCTGTTCTCACTAATTAACCTGCTGGAGATGTGGTTGTTGGTAAACGTTTATTTTGCTGGAAAATTCTTTTGGCGCTGATGTTTTTGTTGTTACGCTTTTATATCTTGTGATGTGAAAGTTGTTTTTTTTAATTATATATTTTTTATTTTAACCATTCAAAGTGGCTCACCTTGGTGTTTTATTTTTCGCCAAATGTTTTTGGGAAAAATAAGACCACAAACTCCCGTCATTTATCAAAAATAAAACACACTTTCCACAAAATAAAATAAAGTGCGCTAAATTAAACCACTTACTAATTACGCCGAGTTAACCGTGAAAAATAAAACCACACTGCAAATATGCTATTAATAAAATCCCAATTTAATTTAATGGCGTCGGTGGTGACAGCAAAATTGCAATTTTTATAAAAGCTTTTTGTTTTGTTGGACGATTTATGGATGTTTTCCAATTAGAGATGAGCGATATTTTCATACCGGTGATTTAATCACCGTGATTTAAAAATCACTGGTAACTGCAGTTATCAAATATCTTAAATCACTGCTACTTGCAATATCGTTCTTTTCTGTTATACACACATTAACTAACATTTTAACAGTTGCTGTGTGTTCGTTCAATCATATTTTTTCTTCTATTGTTATGGAATGTAAAAAAAAACAAACACACAAAGCAAACGCAATGTTTTTAATACGCACACAAGCAACGAAATTGCCAAAAATATTATTTTGCTTTAAAATAAAAACTGTTCTTGAAAGAACTGTGATTTAAAAGAACTGTGATTTAAAATCACGTTTATATCTACATTTAAAAACGGTGATCACAGTAACTGTTTAAAATATTGGTTATTTGAAAATAAAGACGTTCCTCAAAAATAACTAAATTGCTCATTTCTACTGTGGTTTTGTAAATTTTTCCATATTTTCTCTTAATTTTAAATAAATAATTTCTCAGAAATAACTTGAATGTACTTAAATTGAACCTAATACAAATTGAGTTATTAAATATGAAGTCCTGCAATACAAATAATATTTAATACATACTAATCTAAAGTACAAGGAAAACATTATATTGTTTTTTTTTTGCATTACATTGAAAAACGGTGATCACGGTAACTGTTTAAAAGAACGGTGATTTGTAAATCACGGTAACTGAGAACGGCGTGATTCAAAAATCACTACATTGCTCATCTCTATTTCCAATCTTAGATCCAAAATAAGATAATCAGCATCTGGATGATCCATTTTTCATTCGATTTAACTACTCACCAACTTGATCTTCTCGTGGATTTATTCTGCTGCACAGCGATTATTTAGCGACGTTAAATAATCGTGACCGTCCTGCTTGATTACCACCGGAAAAAGGAAAGATGTCACCAAATGTCAAAGTTAAGTGCTGCCAAGTCAAAGTTCGTTGAACTGCAGCCAACTTCAGCTTAGACAATGCACTTTTTTGCAATGGTGCCAATCATTAATACAGAGTTGCATTTTTATGATTGATCGTTGCCAATTTCTTCAGTGACTTAAATAAGTGTTTTCATCTAAGTTTTTACCAAGTTTATTTTTGTAACAAGAAGTTTTTAAGTGAAACGCTACACTATACAAATTTTTGTTTGATTTATATTGATTATTTTACATTAATTGAATAAAATCCCCGAAAGACTAAATTATAATGAGAAAATATATTTTTGGCAATAAATAAAATATTTTGCTTTCGTATTTTTTTCTTCCGTATGATATAAGGAAGATATCGTGAATATATCGCGCAGGTGAAAAATCACAAGGAAGATACATTTTTGAAAATTTGGCGATTTTATCTACTTTATAAATGACAGAAAATAAATACACATATTTTTTATTTATTGCTTAAATATCCTTGAAATGATAAAAGGAAGATTTTCAAAAATACTAATTTGATGATTTTTTATTACGATAAAAAGAAGATATTGCCGCAATTTCTCCTAGGCGATATTTCTTCCAAATGCTTGCAAGGATCTTGAAAAAAGTTAGACAATGTTTTGTTGGTATTTAAATGTAGTTGTAGATAAAAAAAATATATATATATATTAGAGTTCGTTTGGTGACTATGTCATTTCATCTGTTTATCGGATATCATCATTTTTTTAAAGGATTTAGGGGAGCTAAAAAGAATGCCGGTATTTTTTTGGAAAAATTTTCACTCCTTGGGGTGGTTCAAAGCATCTGAAAACGCGATTTTGAGCTGATTTTTCTGCAGAGAAAAAACGGCTGAATATATTGCAAATCTGATTTCACCAGTCGATTCTACAGCAAAAATTAATAAAATATAAGTTTTTAGAACTCTTAAAAAAAGTTCCAATAACCCACAGCAGGGGGCGGAAAAATCGATTTTTAAAAAAAAAAAATTTAATTATTTTTTTAATCATGCACGATGAAGAGGCAGTTTTTGCTAAGAAAATTGGTACAAGAAGCACCTTTCTATCACAACCCATTAAAAAGTTATAAGGCTTCAAAGTTTTTTTTCTAGTGGCAAAATTATAAAAAACTGACCGAAATTTGAAAAATTTTTGGATGGGTCAGCGGTCTGGACACTCGTTTTCGATTTTCCTCTCAATGCTGATTTCAAATCTGGTTTCTAAAATGTTCCGTAATGTCAGGTTTTTGAGATAATTGAGGTCAAAGTTCACAAAAAACGCATTTTTGTGCATTATTGAGAGCATTTTTTTGTGATGTTTTTGGAAGATATTCTGGGATCATAAAATCTGTTTTCGATTAACATTTCGATGCTGATTCTAAATCTAGATTTCAAATTTTTCTATCACGTCATGTTTTCAAGAAAATTGAGATCAAAGTTCTCAAAAAACGTGTTTTTGTCCATTTTTAAGAGCTTATAACTTCTTAACGGGTTATGATAGAACGGAAATTTTGGTACCATTTTGTTAAGCTAAAAATACCCTTTAATCGTGCATATTTAAAAAATTAATTTTAAAAAAAGTGGAAAAACCTTATATTTCCGCCCTCTGTGGTGGGTTTTTGGAACTTTTTTTAAGAGTTCAAAAAACGACCATAGTATTATTTTTTGCTGTAGAATCGATTGGTGAAATCAGATGTGCGATATATTCAGCCGTTTTTGCTCTGCAGAAAAATCAGCCTAAAATCCGCGATTTCAGATGTGTTGAACCACCCCAAGGAGCAAAAATGTTCCCAAAAAAATACCGGCATTCGTTTTAGCTAACCTAAATCCTTAAAAAAAATGATGATATCCGCATATCAAATTTTCAAAATTAACTCTAATATATATATATTCCCTTCGATCCTATAAGGAGCATAGGGCCTCAAGCCAGATAAAAAAATGTGATAAAATTATTTATAGTAAATATGGCTTTCTGTTAATTTTCTCAATTTTTTCGATATTTTGAGTTAAGTTTGAATTCAAAGGTTACAGAATTATGATTTGGAGTAAAATATCTCTCCAATAACCCAGCAAAAACATGGTAATGAGTTGTGAAAAGTAATCATTACCAAGTATATATATAATGAGTACCCATTAACATTATTTTAAGCCCAAAAGTAGCTATTTTTCAGTAATCTATACTAATATTATAAAGAGGTAATGCTTGTATGTTATAAAAGCACTTCTAAGTAATAATATCTCCTTGCACTTGCGGTTTTAACCTTTACAATTCAATTAACTTAAAAAGTACTTAAAAACTTAGTAAAAATTACGCAATTTTTAAGTTTTAGTTAAAACAAGTTAAATTTTAAAAGTTTTAATTAACTAATTTTTTTATTTCTTATTGGTAATGTGTTTTTACTCTTTATTAGTAATCCGAGTCAGTAACTACTTATTTATCTCTATACTCTTCACTAGTTAATTTTGTCTCACGCCCTGTTAAAATAATTAGTGTTTCATTCAATAAGTAACAACGTATTAACATCTGTTTCGGATTACAAAACCCATTACTAGTAATGCCAAATTTTGCTGGGAAGGTACTGAAAACTAAAATCGGTTAAAAATCACCCAAGTTATTAAAACTTCACCAGACATCTACCGTGTGTCATGCCACTTGAATAAGGAATACGAGTCCCATTTTTTAAATTTATTGAAATTATCTACTGTAGTAACACTTTTTAGTCTTCATGTTCCAGTGTAATATTTTTTGGTTTTTTTTTTTTAAAATTTAATAAATAAACATTTAAAAATGGAAATTTTAAACGAGTGTTGAAAAATGCAGGCATTTAAAATTTAAGACATGAATTTCATAAATCAGATTGCATTCCTTAATCAAGTGGTCTGCCACACGTCAGATACCTGGAGAAGTTTTAATAACTTGGCTGATTTTCAACCGATTTTTGTTTTTAGTACCTTATTAGAGAGGAATTTTACTCCAAATCAAAATTCTGTAACCACCTGAATTCAAATCTAACTTGAAATACCAAAATGAGATTGAGAAAAATGAGAAAACAGAACAAAATTCATATTTTTCCTTGTAATCCGCTTTTTTTTTAATTCAAGGCCTATGCAGCACGCCTAACCCATGTCCGATAAACCTAAATATTTTTGAGACATATTTATAGCCAAAAATGAATAAATCTAGGATAAGTTAGGGTCAATATCTACCAATTTATTTATTTTTTTTGGAGCACTATATAAAATGAACCAGAGTCAAATAAAAGTGCAATTTTTAAAATTTGAAAAAAAAAGTAGAACGAATTATGACCACATCTCGAATTATGGCCTAAAAGCTGCGTAATTTCAAGTAGAATTTTTAGACTTTTAATAAAAAATCGAAAGTTTCGGACTTTTTCAAAAAGAAGATTTTAATTTTCAAACGTTAAATGATAACACTGCGGAACACTAAAAAATAAACAAAAGTTACGACTATCATTTCTATATATTTCGGACATGCTGATTCGAATGGCGTACTCCGTTTTACGATGTATGGTACAGTTTTCTTGCAAAATGTCGTTAAAGATTTGCTGATTTCGAGGCAGTTTTTAAACAAAAAAATTTGCAAAGTTAATGATTTATAAATTTTATGGCATGGAAAACAAATATATGACTTGTCGCAATATTTCTTATGCAAATTTGGCTTAAATCTTTTCATCTCAAGCCCTTAAATTCGCGAATTTCTTAATTTTTAAGATTTTCGCGAAATTGACAGCCAAATTGGCCTTTGATAAAAAACTTGCCTTAAGTGAATCAAAAAGGCATCCCTAACAATACGAATAGTGGACAAAAAACAGCTATGTTATATGGACCATCATGACGAAAATCGCGAAAACCCGTTTTTTTGTATATCACTTTACAAGTTTACTTAAGGCTTCATCTTTTAGTATCACAGTGATACAAAATCGAATTTTCGGAATCGGAATGGGATGAAACCAAAAGCAAATGAAAGCTGACGTTTTCCATAACAAAACCCTCAAGGCCTTTTTTTAGGTCAGAGCTAGATTTTATTTTACACGCATTTAAAGTTGGTGATTTTAAAGCATTTAAAGTTTTTGTGTACTAAACGTGTCCAACTTTAAAGACCCCTGGTGGTTCCCTTATTGGACATGTAGGGTCCAGTTTCCAAAATTAAGCTCAAAATTACTTCAGCTATGACTGGTATGAATTTTGCTGCAATCGGTGTAGTACTTATTTACTGAATAGCCAAATTATTAAAATAAACCATGTACACCGTTGCGTATGATTGTTATTTAAAGGCAATTATTAATATAAATCACTGGACACCGTTGCGTATGATTGTTATTTAAAGGCAATTACAATATTAATCATTCGCCACTAATACAGTTTTCAAGCATTTATTATTGTAATTATAATAAAAGTGCACTAACTTCAAATGCGTGTAAAACAAAATCTAGCTCTGAACTCGAAAAAAGCCTTGAAGGGTTTGTTATGGAATATGTCAACTTTCATTTGCTTTTGGTTTCATCCCATTCCGATTTTGGGTGTTGCAGTGTGTATATAATGTGGGAACCTTAAACAACTAACTGACCAAAAATTTGGCCAAAAAAGTTTTCATTTGCAAAAGTTAATTTAACAAAAACTATTATTTCAGTGATTGGCATACGATAATTATAGTTTTTGTTAAGATAACTTTTGCAAATGAAAACTTTTTTGGACAAATTTTGGGTCAGTTCATTGTTTAAGGTTCCCACATTATATACTTAAAGATGAAGCCTCAAATCATCTCGTGATGCTGCCATATACAAAAAAACGGTTTTTTGCGATTTTCATCATGATGGTCCATATAACATAGATGTTTTTTGTCCACTATTCGTAGTGTCATGGATGCCTTTATGATTCACAAAATGCAAGTTTTTTATCAGAGACCAATTTAGGGGTTAATTTTGCGAAAACTTAAAAAAATTAAGAAATCCGCGAATTTAAGGGATAAAAGCTAAAAAGATAAAAAGCTTTAAACCAAATTTATATTAGAAATATTGCTACAAGTTATATCTTTGTTTTCCATGCCATAAAATTTAAAAATCATTAGCTTTGGAAATTTTTTTGTTAAAAAACTGCCTCGAAATCAGCCAATCTTTAATGACATTTTGCAAGAAATCTGTACCATACATCGAAAAACGGAGTACGCCATTCGATTCAGCATGTCCGAAATATATAGAAATGATGGTCGCACCTCTTGTTTTCTAAAATAGTGGTTAGTTTTGTCACGCAGTGTAATTACTTCGAATAATTTGTTCTAATTTTTTTTTCTTAAACTACATTTAAATACCAACAAAACGATGTTCAACTTTTTTTAAGATATCTTGATTTTTTACTAGTAAAATTTATTTGAAAATTTTAATTTTTTACTTTTTTTTTTGAAAAAATCGCCATTTTGAAAAACTGGTTACTCAACACCAACTTGATATAAAAGCCTGAAAATTCAAAAACTTATATAAATTAGTTTTCTTGTTGGAATAAATTACACTGTGCAACAAGAAAAATGAGCCTCAATGGCTTCAACGCCACATGAAAGTAGACCATCGAATGGAAAAAATCACCAAAGGGTTTTGCAAAGTCAGTTCGGATTTCTTTTTTATAGCCCACTGAAGTTTTTATTTTTTTATCAAAGGCGTTTGGAAAACGTCAAAAATACCATAATAAGAACACATCTGAGCTTTAAAATATGATTTGATGTCTTCAGTGAAATTTTATGGCGGTTCTTTTCTCAGAACATTTTAACCCTCTAACTGCCATTTTAAGGGGTCATTTTAGTCCTTTTTCAAAAACTAAACACAGAAGTCTAATAAAACGTCCATTTAGAGGGTTAAAATGTTCTACAAATATTTTCCTCATAAAATTTCACTAGGGGTTGTCGAATATTCAAAGTTTGTGCGACATGTGCAAAATGCTTAAAAAGGGTCAAGTATAAAAAAATAATCAATGTTTGATATTTTTTTTTTACCAAAGCAGTGTTAAAAAATATCGACAAAAAACAGTGCAAATATACTTTTGAGCTAAAAATGATGTTCTGATGTGTTTTATAAAATTTTATGATGATTCTTTTCTTTGGCCAAATTAACCCTCTAGCTCCCGTTTTAAATGGTCATTTTTGTCCTTTCTTTAAAAGAAATACAAAAAAGTCTTTAAAAAAAGCAGTTAAAGGGTTAAAATGTTTTACAAATATTTTCTGCATCAAATTTTACAAGGGCACGTCTAAGACAGAAAGTTCGTCCAGCATATAGAAAATGCTTAAAAATTTTTAAGTATTAAAATTTTTTTTTTATATTTTTTTTGGGCCGAAATAAAAAAAAAATACAAGCAACAAAGTTAAATTCGACTTTGTCAAATGTATTAATACCCTCCACGATGTAAAGTTTATTTGCAAAAAAATCCGCGAAAAAAATTTTTTGGTAAAAAAAAAATTCGACGAGAATGTTTTTTTTTTTTTTTTTAAATATGTTTGTACTTGTTTAAATACGATTCGGTGATCGATTCTGTTCACATGTGTCAACCAGCCGCCGAATCAAAGCATTTTGCGTTTTTAGGTTATGTTGAATGTACCACAATTTTCGAGGTGTTCTTACATTTTCGTTCATAACTTTTGAACCGCTGAACCGATTTCGCTCAAATGCAATACCAAACTGCTTAAGGCAACAACAAGTAAATATGCTAAGTCTTTGTTATATCTGTTTAATACTTTGGCCGTGATCACCATTTCCACAGACTGACAGGCATCGCTAGAATGTCTTAAAATCGATCACTGATCGATTCTCATTCAATATAACCTAAAATCACAAAATGCTTTAATTCGGCGGCTGGTTGACATATGGGGCAGAATCGATCACCGAATGGTATTTAAACAAGTCCAAACATATTAAAAAAAAAAACATTTTAGTCAAGTTTTTTTTTTTACCAAAAATTTTTTTTTGCGGATTTTTTTTTTTAATTTTTTTTTTTTTTTTGCAAATAAACTTTTTTACATTGTGGTGGGTATTAATACATTCGACAAAGTCTAATTTAACTTTATTTGTTTTTTTTTTATTTCGGCCCAAAAAAAAAAAATTTAAAAAAAATTTGAATACTTTAAAATTTTTAAGCATTTTCTATATGCTGGACGAACTTGCTGTCTTAGACGTGCACTAGTAAAATTTGATGCAGAAAATATTTGTAAAACATTTTAAACCTTTAACTAACTGCCTTTTTTTAAAGACTTTTTTGTATTTCTTTTAAAAAAGGACAAAAATGACCCTTTAAAACGGGAGCTAGAGGGTTAATTTGGTCAAAGAAAAGAATCATCATAAAATTTTATAAAACACATCAGAATTTCATTTTAAGCTCAAAAGTATATTTGCACTGTTTTTTGTCGATATTTTTTAACACTGCTTTGGTAAAAATATATAACAAACATTGATTATTTATACCTGACCCTTTTTAAGCACTTTGCGCATGTCGCACAAACTTTGAACATTTGACAGCCCCTAGTGAAATTTTATGAGGAAAATATTTGTAGAACATTTTAACCCTCTAAATGGACGTTTTATTAGACTTCTGTGTTTAGTTTTTGAAAAAGGACTAAAATGACCCATTAAAATGGCAGTTAGAGGGTTAAAATTTTCTAAGAAAAGAACCGCCATAAAATTTCACTGAAGACATCAAATCATATTTTGAAGCTCAGATGTGTTCTTATTATAGTATTTTTGAAGTTTTCCAAACGCCTTTGATAAAAAAATAAAAACTTCAGTGGGCTATAAAAAAGAAATCCGAGCTGACTTTGCAAAACCCTTTGGGGATTTTGTCCATTTGATGGTCTACTTTCATATGGCGTTGAAGGCATTGAGGCTCAATGCGATGACCCAAAATTTGTTGCACAGTGTTATCAACACGAATTATTTTTTATTAAACACTATGTGAATCTTTATTTATTAAATTAATTATTTTATTTCCTCGCTATGCGAGTTCGAGTAGTAAATTACAACTGAACCCTAACAAAGAATTTTACAACTTTTAATATGACAAAACTGCTTGTTAGCCCAAACGGAAATCATATTTCATATGAACAGAAATAATTAAAGAATAAAAATGCAAGGTAGCGTCTGCTATAATATTCTGAGTGCGCGTGTAGCGATTGCATTTCATGTGAACAAGTAAAAGTGCAAGGAAGCGTCTGCTACAATATTCTGAGTGCGCGTGTAGCGATTGCATTTCATGTGAACAAGTAAAAGTGCAAGGTAGCGTCTACGTTTGAAATGATTTTTTTATAATGTTGCAACGCGTACCTTAACTTATATAAAGACTATGCAATGCATATTATCCAGCAAAACTTTTCGGAGTCATTCAAAAATAACTAGTTTTTTTGCAATGTGAGACCGACCTCCAATAATTTTCTGCCCCCAACATTTTTCTTGAACATACCTTACCCCTATTTCCACTTCCTAAGGGGGCTCCCATACAAAATGACATTTTTATAAAATTTGCTCCTACCGCTCTAACTGTCCATAGGGTGCCCCTAGAGATGTAAAATGTATGACCGACCCCCAATATTTTTTCAACTCCAACATTTTCTTAGAATATACCTACCCCATACATTTTTTTTTATTTTTTTATTAGTTTTTAAAAATACATGTTTTTATAATGTATGGGAGCCCCTTAGGGAGTGGAGATAGGGTGTTATGATGTTCGGACAAAATATTGGTAGCTAAAAAATAATGGGGGTTGGTCGTAATTTTTACCTCTCTAGGAGGCACGGTAGGGGCGGTAGGAGCTGGTTTAATAAAACAAATTTATAAAAAATAAAAGAAATGTATGGGGACCACCTTAAGGGTTAAAGATACATTGTAGGTATGTTTGCAAAAAATTTTGGAATTAATAAAATAATGGAGGTCGGTCATACATTTGGCCCCACTAGGGGCACTAGGGTGGTTCATAAAAACAAAAGTTGGATTTTTGAATGGGGCACCCGGAATATATATTAAGCACCGTGAAAAAATGACACGTGATTTTTTTCAAATTTTTATATTAAGGTTTAGGGGTCGCTACCGGGCCCTGAACTTTGGGATATAAAAAAAAAAAAATTTCACACAATGAAAAAAAAAAAATTTCGTTTTTTTTATATTTTTTTTTTTATTATAGTTTAACTTCATTAGCTTATTAACGGCAAAAGATTTCATTTTGTTGGGACAAGTTTTTCAGTTCCAAAATTGACCATGAAAAAAAAAATTGAGGCTGGTTGGGGTCTTACTCTAAAATTTTTTTAAAATTTTTTTTTTTTTAGTTTTGATAAGCTTACGTTATAGGTCTTTAGTCCCTCTTGATAATACATTCTTTGTAAAAATGTTTGTTCTTTCCGAAACATCATTAACATGCGCCGAAAATCAAACGGATATTAAAAAAAAAAAAAAAAAAAAAAACGGTGAAAAAAATTGATTTTTTTTTTTTTTAATTTTTAATTATAATCCAGCTTATTAACGGCAAACAAAAATTCGATATGGTCGGAAAAGTATGTAATTTCCAAAATTTACATTGAAAATATGTTTTTTTTTTTTAATATCCGTTTGATTTTCGCTGCATGGTAATGATGTTTCGGAAAGAACAAAAATTTTTACAAAGAATGTAGTATCAAGAGGGACTAAACCCAGCAAAATGTTCGATTCCAAAGAATCGGTTGTGGAATCAACTATACTACCCTGCAATCGATTCTACTATGCATTGCATCATCGATGATTTTTGTTTGAGATTGTCACGAAAGCAATACATCCTTTTCCTCCAAACTAGAACACTTATCTGTTCTACGGAATCTATTCTAGAATATGTTGCATATAGTGGTACAAGAAGGGATTCCGCGATTTTTTAACGGTTACATATCTGTTCCATGTAATGAATTATGGAACTAGTTCTGAAAAATTAAATGAAATTATTTTTTAAATTTTTTATTTTTTACAACAATCTTAAAACTTATCTTATTAAGAGAAAATCTATAGACTTATGTATTAAGGATTTAAACAACCAATAAAAAAGAAGGAGAAAACTTCACCAATAGAACTACTAATTAAAATAATAGAAGATAACAGAATATATTTATGAATCCGAGACTTTCCATAGATTTTTCTATAGGAAAAATGTCTCAGAATCCGAGACTATTTCTATAGGAAAAATGTGTTAGAATCTGACACTTTTTCTATAGAAAAAATGTCTCAGAATCTGAGACTTTTTCTATAGGAAAAATGTTTCAGAATCTGTGACTTTTTCAATAGGAAAAATGTCTCAGAATCTGAGACTTTTATAGGAAAAATATCTCAGAATCTGAGACGTTTTCTATAGGAAAAATGTTTCAGAATCTGAGACTTTTTCTATAGGAAAAATGTCTCAGAATCTAAGACTTTTTCTATAGGAAAAATGTCTCAGAATCTGAGACTTTTTCTATAGGAAAAATGTCTCAGAATCTGAGGCTTTTTCTATAGGAAAAATGTCTCAGAATCTAAGACTTTTTCTATAGGAAAAATGTCTCAGAATCTGAGACTTTTTCTATAGGAAAAATGTCTCAGAATCTGAGACTTTTTCTATAGGAAAAATGTCTCAGAATCTGAGACTTTTTCTATAGGAAAAATGTCTCAGAATCTGAGACTTTTTCTATAGGAAAAATGTCTCAGAATCTGAGACTTTTTCTATAGGAAAAATGTCTCAGAATCTGAGACTTTTTCTATAGGAAAAATGTCTCAGAATCTGAGACTTTTTCTATAGGAAAAATGTCTCAGAATCTGAGACTTTTTCTATAGGAAAAATGTCTCAGAATCTGAGACTTTTTCTATAGGAAAAATGTCTCAGAATCTGAGACTTTTTCTATAGGAAAAATGTCTCAGAATCTGAGACTTTTTCTATAGGAAAAATGTCTCAGAATCTGAGACTTTTTCTATAGGAAAAATGTCTCAGAATCTGAGACTTTTTCTATAGGAAAAATGTCTCAGGATCTGAGACTTTTTCTATAGGAAAAATGTCTCAGAATCTGAGACTATTTCTATAGGAAAAATGTCTCAGAATCTGAGACTTTTTCTATAGGAAAAATGTCTCAGAATCTGAGACTTTTTCTATAGGAAAAATGTCTCAGAATCTGAGACTTTTTCTATAGGAAAAATGTCTCAGAATCTGAGACTTTTTCTATAGGAAAAATGTCTCAGAATCTGAGACTTTTTTTATAGGAAAAATGTCTCAGAATCTGAGACTTTTTCTATAGAAAAAAAGTGTCAGAATCTAAGACTTTTTCTGTAGAAAAATGTCTCAGAATCTAAGGCTTTTCTATAGAAAAATGTCTCAGAATAAATTACTTTTTCTATAAGAAAAATGTTTCAGAATCTGTCTCAGAATTCTCAGATTCTTAGATATTTTTCCTATAGAAAAATTATCAGATTCTAGGACATTTTACCTATAGAAAAAGTCTCAGATTCTGAGATATTTTTCCTATATAACAAGTTTTAAATTCTGAAAAATTTTTCCTATAGAAAAAGTCACAGATTCTGAGACATTTTTCCTATAGAGTCTCAGATTCTGAGACATGTTTCCTATAGAAAAAGTTTCAGATTCTGAGAAATTTTTCCTGTAGAAAAGGCTTAGATTTTGACACATTTTTCCTATAAAATTCTAAAATTTCTCGAGATTTTCCTTAGGAAAAAAAATCGCGAACTTTTAAACATTTTGTACCTATCAAAAATTATGCAAAACTGTGGATACATACATGCTAAATTCCTGATCATACTTAAACAATGAACATATTCATATCCCACGCTTCTGGTGTGGAGAAAATGGATGCAGAATGCGTCTTAATATTTCCATTATTACAGCGGACAGCATCAATTCTTCTAAATTGCAGCTTTAAATTTGTATGTTTTTACAATCTGAAAGCACAAATAAAACAAATTATAAGTACCTCGTGTATTGTTTACCAAATTAAGATGCGTACTTACGTTAATTCTGCCATATGTATCCAGAATGTATTAAAAATCAAAATAAGTGCTGCGAAAATCTAAAAATTTGTCAACAAAAAGTTAACAAATAAATTGTTTTTTTTATAAATTTTATTTTTCTGTTTGACATTTTTTTCAAACATTGTAAGTTTTTTTATCGATTCCGTGGAAACAGTAGAGGAATGGAGTAAGATTACTGGGGAATCTATTCTAGAATACATTCACAGAGAAACGATTCCAAAAAATTTTGCTGGGAAGACATATAGCGTAAGCTTATCAAAACTAAAAAAAAAAAAATTTAAAAAAATTTTAGAGTAAGACCCCAACCAGCCTCAATTTTTTTTTTCATGGTCAATTTTGGAACTGAAAAACTTGTCCCACCAAAATGAAATCTTTTGCCATTAATAAGCTAATGAAGTTAAATTATAATAAAAAAAAAATATAAAAAAAACGAAATTTTTTTTTTTTCATTGTGTGAAAAATTTTTTTTTATGACCCAAAGTTTAGGGCCCGGTAGCGACCCCTAAATGTTAATGAAAAAATTTGAAAAAAATCACGGGTCAGTTTTTCATGGTGCTTAATATATATTCCGGGTGCCCCATACAAAAACCCAAAAAAAAAAAAAAGTGCCATATATGAACCACACTAAGGGGCACTTTAGGGCAAGTTAGAATGGTAGGATCAATTTTTTTAAAAATGTTTTGTATGGGAGCCCCCTTAGGAAGTGGAAATTGGGGTAAGGTATGTTCAAGAAAAATGTTGGGGGCAGAAAATTATTGGAGGTCGGTCTCACATTGCACCCCTCCATGGGCGTTTCTAGGGGAGTTTTGGGGCTTTTTGAGGATTTTTACCTCTTTACACCCAACTTTGACCCTAATGAGGGGCCATATGGCCCCTCCCCACCGCCTCCATTTTTTGGCTCGTGCTTTCTTTTTCGAACCTTAAAAAAATTAGAGGGTATCGCGGATCGAAATCGAAAACTGGTTAGCTATCCCACGCCTAATAGTGCAAATTGAAAAACCGTTTTTTGTGTTCCAAAGTTAAAAAAAAAAAATTTTCATAGATATCCCACTCGCATCCCACTAAGCGACCCCACAGCTCTTAAAGGAAATCACCTAAGCTTTCTTTTGAATCAAAAAAAAAAAAAAGGGCCCAATTTGAGGAAAAAGTCAAAAAAGTTTTGGATTTTAAAAAAAAAAAATCAAAAATTTTTTTTTTATTTTTTTCATATTTTTTTTTCGAAAGACTGAAGAAATAGCTATCTAAACTCTTTGGGACACATTTTGCTAAAAACAATAGGTAAGAAGTTACATGGATGAGAATCAACACCTCTTTGGCCAAAATGTCAAATTTCGACCCCGTCTAACTCAGAGAGTTCTTGACCGATCTCGTTGAAAAATTGTGTCTGAACTACTATCCAATAGGACTAACCTTGGTGGAAATTTCATCCCGATCGGAAGATATCGGTTTCAAAAGTTGTGTCAGTTGACACGAAAACCCCCATATGTAACTTACAAGAGATTTTAACAAAAAATTAAAAAAAAAAATCGCGCGATTTTTTTTTAGTTTTTGGTTAAAATCTCTTGTAAAATATTTTTCGCCTGCGGCGCTTTTATCACAACACCTATATGCTTTGAAAGTTTTTCAAAAGAAATATGTGTTATCGCTTTCATCACACCTTTATGCTTTTAAAGTTTAACAAAAATAAAATAATTAACTTAAATAACGCGTAATTAAAATTTAAATAAGTTTTTATAATACCGAAAGATCAACGGACCTTAGAGTCCATGTGTGCTGACGTAAAGCGTAAGCAACAACTTAAAACCTATACCAAAATTAAATTAACATTTCAAACAATCTATCCAAGTTCCTTCCTACTTTTTGTTTTGTCACTTCAGATTTTTGTTTTGTTGTATGAGAAATCACATAAAAAAATATTAAAACATAAAGTACTGCTGCCCAAAAAAAACTTTATTTTGCGATGAGGGTGGGTTTAATGTTTGTTATCCCTAAGTCCGACCTAAGGCCGACTACGCAGAAAAACTTTAAAGCAAAAAAAAAAAAATTCACAGAGATTTTGTACACATATTAATAAATGCATGCCAATTGTTAAAAGTCTTAATTTAAATACGACGGGGATTATGTGGAAATAATTTTACTATTTTTATTATATTTGGGGCCATTATTCATTCTGCAAAATAACCCCAAATCAAGAAATGAAAAATGGCCCTAATAATTTTGGGGTCATATTAAAATGAAAAATGGCCCCAAAATTAATAGGAAAAATTACCCCAAATATCTAGGAAAAATGACCCCAAAATTTCGTGTTGTTGTACTCCATATAAAAATTTGGGGCCATTTTTAATTTTCGTTTTGCGGCCATTTTGCATTGGGGTCATTTTTCATGGTGCCAATTTTTTTCAAAAAAGAAAAAAATATATATTTGATTACGTATTTCTCTGTTGCATCTTCTATTTGGAAAAAGTCAAAAGCCTTTTGAAATATGTACAGAGGGGCTAAAAATATTATTAAGTATTGGGTAATTTGTTTGGTATTATTAAGTATTGGGGCATTAGTGCAAATAGGTTTTTATAGATCCATTCAATTACCTTACTACAATCTGAAATAAACTACTTTATTTACTACAGCTGGAATTTTTTATTACAAAAAGTAAACAAAACTTTCCAATTGTAGCAAAAATAGTAAGCAATTTGAGTAATCCAACTAAGCATATAATCGTATATTTTTTGGTCCCTACAATATTTTATTTTTTTTTTAAATCCCTTATTCTTCTTCTAGATAATTTCTAATTGCATTAATGACTAAAAAACAAAAAATACTACTAATTTTGTTCAGTAAAGTGCTGATATTGCGTTATATTTTCAACAAAAAATAATTCAAAAATGTTTTTTTTAAAAAAAAAAAAAATGTACAAAATGTTCCTAGACTGCTTCCCTAGAACTAGTTCTGATGGTGACAATTTCAAACAAAAATCATGGGTTAAAGAATGGGATAAAGAATTGGTTCTAGAATGACTTAAAGAACCGTTCCATACATGGGTTCCTAGACTACTTTCCTAGAACTAGTTCTGATGGTGACAATTTCAAACAAAAATCATGACTCTGAGAACGAGATATAGAACTAGTGCCACAATAGCTTCTTGGAAGTAGTTCCTGTCGTGACAATTTCAAAGAAAAATCATGGGTTAAAGAATGGGATAAAGAACTGGTTCTTGAAGTAGTGATGGAACCGTTCCATAGGAGGGGTTATTGTTCCTAGACTACTTCCCTAGAACTAGTTCTGAGGGTGACAATTTCATACAAAAATCATGACTCTGAGAACGAGATAGAGAACTAGTCGAGAAAAAAAGGAGTACTCCAGCACTAGTTCTGGAAGTCATGCAAGTTTTGCTGGGGTATGCATGAGTCAGTTATTTTTGACGTTTAAAGGTGGTGTTAGTTTTACAAATGGCGTCTGGGAAAGTTGAAAGTTTTGTTTACTTTTTATTTTTCGTTTAATTTAGCTGGTTGTTTTGATTTAATTATATTTATTTCTGTTTTTTATTATGTATTTTTTTTTTGAAGTGACAACAATAATTTTCATTCATAATTTTTACACTCAAAAAAATAAAACTGTAAAGTTAACAAATTTTTTTTTTTTTAACTCGAGTTTACTGGCTTTTTAGCAAATTTTTAGTTAAAATCAGCGTTTTAACTACTTTTTTTAGTTAAGTTCAATTTACGAAAATACTAGTTTTGAACAAATTTTGAATTAATTTTTTTTGTTGACTTCAAAACTGAGTTTACGAATTTTTACTAATTAATTTGCTGATTTTTAGTAACAAATTTGTTAAGTGAAATTTCTTGTGTAGCCTCCTATGCGAATCTCATAAGTTCTACTTAAGCTGATGAAAAAACAGAAAAAATAAACTTACAATTTTTTACAAAATATTTTGTAAATTTTAGTTTACGAAAAGTAACAAAAAGTTTAGCTGAATTCAACTAATTTTTTTGTTAATATATGTACATAAAAACATTACGAAATTTCAGCTAAATTATTAGTTAAAGTTACGGTTTTTTTTGCTACATTCATTCTACGAAAAGTTAGCTAAATATTTTTAGAACTGAATTTTAATTTAGTTCGGTTTGAGTCCATATTAATTATTTCTGAGAAATAATAATTGTTGTACAATGAGAAAATCTGAAAAAAATCAAGTGACAACACAGGCTAAGTGGAGATGTCGACAGCTTTCGGAAGATGCCACCCTTCCATCATCAGCACTCCTTCGATTGCCACACACTTAATGTATGTCAGATTAAAATTAGCCATTTAAATGAAACTTTTGAAGAAATTAAGAATTGGAATTACTCCTCTTTGTGTTGAATAACCCCTATTCACCATTAATTCGTGTTGTATTCATTTGGCAGAAACTTAATCCATCTTAACTTTTAACAGAGTTGTATTTTTCCCATTGTTAACCCTTAGTAGGACTTTTCAAATCTTGAAAAATGTCCGTTAGGTTTGAATTTTTGTTTCATATTTCTAATTCTTAGAAATATTACTAAATTGCAATGTACCTTATGAGTTGTGTATTAATTGTGTTTATATATTGTTGGACTGTATATTTTATAACTGAATTTTAATTTAGTTCGGTTTGAGTCCATATTAATTATTTCTGAGAAATAATAATTGTTGTACAATGAGAAAATCTGAAAAAAATCAAGTGACAACACAGGCTGCCAAATGAATACAACACGAATCAATGGTGAATAGGGGTTATTCAACACAAAGAGGAGTAATTCCAATTCTTAATTTCATCAAAAGTTTCATTTAAATGGCTAATTTTAATCTGACATACATTAAGTGTGTGGCAATCGAAGGAGTGCTGATGATGAAAGGGTGGCATCTTCCGAAAGCTGTCGACATCTCCACTTAGCCTGTGTTGTCACTTGATTTTTTTCAGATTTTCTCATTGTACAACAATTATTATTTCTCAGAAATAATTAATATGGACTCAAACCGAACTAAATTAAAATTCAGTTATAAAATATACAGTCCAACAATATATAAACACAATTAATACACAACTCATAAGGTACATTGCAATTTAGTAATATTTCTAAGAATTAGAAATATGAAACAAAAATTCAAACCTAACGGACATTTTTCAAGATTTGAAAAGTCCTACTAAGGGTTAACAATGGGAAAAATACAACTCTGTTAAAAGTTAAGATGGATTAAGTTTCTGCCAAATGAATACAACACGAATTAATGGTGAATAGGGGTTATTCAACACAAAGAGGAGTAATTCCAATTCTTAATTTCTTCAAAAGTTTCATTTAAATGGCTAATTTTAATCTGACATACATTAAGTGTGTGGCAATCGAAGGAGTGCTGATGATGGAAGGGTGGCATCTTCCGAAAGCTGTCGACATCTCCACTTAGCCTGTGTTGTCACTTGATTTTTTTCAGATTTTCTCATTGTACAACAATTATTATTTCTCAGAAATAATTAATATGGACTCAAACCGAACTAAATTAAAATTCAGTTATAAAATATACAGTCCAACAATATATAAACACAATTAATAAATATTTTTAGTTAAATTAACTAAAAATTTAGTAGGCCCAAAATCAGGTGCTTTTTTAGTTAAATTTAACTAAATTTTTTGCTAACTTTACAGGTTTTTTTTTGAGTGTAGACTTTTTAATGTTTATTTTTAGTTATTTCCAAATACTTTCCAAAAAAAGTTTGCCATGTATTGATAACGACTTCGTTAGTACTGACTCTACACTCAAAAAAATAAAACTGTAAAGTTAACAAATTTTATTTTGTTAACTCGAGTTTACTGGCTTTTTAGAAAATTTTTAGTTAAAATCAGCGTTTTAACTACTATTTTTAGTTAAGTTCAATTTACAGAAATACTAGTTTTGAACAAATTTTGAATTAATTTTTTTTGTTGACTTTTAAACTGACCCAGCAAAACTTTGGTAATGGGTAGTGATTATATAACACATTACCAGGTAATGCATATACCTTATTTGTAGCATTATTGTAGGATGTCTTACCAAAAATTTGTTCCACAATGTATTATTTTAAAGTGAAAAATAATGCATTACTAATAATTTGCTACGTAATGCATGATTATTGGAAAAAATGTATTTCATATTTATTATTTCTAAACATTAAATCATGGATGACTTATATTTGGTTACATTATGTATTATTTGAAAGTTTGAAATAATGCATTATTTATAATTGGATGCATAATGCATTACAATAACATAAAAAATTATTATTTTATAAAAAAATGCTTAAGTTTAAACTAGAGATGGGCTCACGACAGGAAATTTCTAACGACACACACTCACGAGCATATTTTATCTACTTAAACTCACTTACAATCACTTGAGTAAATTTAATACAAAATTACTTTTTCACTACTCGTAACACCTTATATATTATCTTCTGGTATCCTATATTATTTCATTTCTTGTAACCTATAAAATATCATATATTTTACTCCTTACTCGTATTCTTCGTTATAGATTTATGACTTATTTTATACCTTACTGGTATTCTTTGTGATAATGTGGATGCATTACTTTTAGTCTCATCGCCTGTTAAAATCATCAATGCTGCAATGTATAAAATAAGAGATCCTATACCTTATTTTATACCTTATTTGGTAATCTGAGTTTTGCTGGGGAGTTTACGAATTTTTACTAATTAATTTGCTGACGGAATTGTTTTAGGAGGAGACCTTAATTCGAAAAATGTTATTTGGGGAGATAATATCAACAATTGCAACGGTACAATTCTAGCTGATTGGCTCAACGAATACTCCTTAGACTTTCAACGTTTCTCTGACACTATGCCTTCATATCCCAATGGAAACTCTTTTTTGGACCATTTTTTAATAAACACAAATTTAATCGACAACATCAATCCAAACTACCAAGTTTATACTCTCCCATCGTTTTCGGACCTTTTCCCTTTGAAAATGAATTTAAATTTTTTAGATATACTGGGCTATTCATAATGAGTAAATTTAATCTAATGTAGGTTTATTTGACTGATATTGCATGAATATTTGTCAAATAAACCTACTTTAAGTACACTTTAAGTATTATGAATAAAGGCCATAGAATTTATTTTAAAAACTCCGCATACATTTATTTCTTTCAAAAATACAAATTGGGAATCTTTCAGAAATGATTTGGGATTGAAAATAGTTGAAAATTTTCCTCCTTCCGATAAGAACTTACAAAATTATGAAATAGACAATTTTATCACTGATTTTTCTTCAAAAATTAATGAAATTTCAAATTTACATTCCACTAATGTTGAGTGCAAGAACAGAAAATTCCAAATTTCTGAGAACATACGGAATTTATTTAAATTAAAGTATCAATGGCAAAAGGAACTAAAATATATTTTTAACAGGACGCTTAACAGACAAAGTCAAAATTACATATTATTATCTAAACAAATACAATTACTCAAAATTATAATAAGAGAACAGTTTCAAATTGAACAATCCAACATTTTTCACGAACGTATTAAAAAAATAAAACCGGGTCCTCGAGCTTTTAAGGAAATTTATGGACTATTAGGAAATAAAAAACGGTCATCATGTACTGATATTTCTGTTAACGGGGTTAAAATTAATGAACTAGAGGATAAATTAGGTTGTTTAAAAAATCATTTTGGTGCAGTTTACAGTGGATCTATTCCTACAAGGGATACTTCGGATATTACAAATAATATTCAAGGTTTTTTACGTTCTATACCAAATTATTTATTTACATTTGACAAAAACTTTCCATCAACGAATTTACAGGGAAATCACAAATTGACTACCTCAAATTCTGTTGCAGCAATTTCAAAATCCTTAAATAGTAAAAAATCTTTCGGATTAGACAATATTTCAAATTTTATAATCAAAAAGCTTCCTGTAGAAGCTTATGAATTCCTTACTGTAATATTTAACAATTGTTTAAATAATAGTTATTTTCCTGATGTCTGGAAAGTCGCGAAGATATGTCCAATCAGAAAGAAGACTGGAATTTCTGATATTGGAAATATAAGACCAATATCATTATTATCTAACTTAGGGAAATTATTCGAAAAGATTATAAGGGAAAAATTGGATGACAATATAGACGGAAAGTACGTTCCGAATTTTCAATTTGGCTTTAAAAAGAATCATTCCACTGTGCAGCCTTATTGAAATTCCACAATGATGTAGTTTGCAACTTAAGAGATAAGAAGTGCACAGTGGTTGTTTCTTTGGATATTGAAAAAGCGTTTGATAAGGTGTATCAGGATGGAATTTTATATAAGATGATGAATATTGGATTTGATCCATGTTTCGTTAAACTATTTCAGAGTTTTTTTACAAATAGAAAATTTTATGTAGAATTAGATAATAATTGTTCATCGTTGGGTGAAGTTAAATGTGGAGTCCCTCAGGGATCGATTCTTGCTCCTCACTTATATAACATTTTCATTTATGATTTTCCTCATGAAAGACCTGGCTCTGTTGGTTTATTATATGCAGATGATTCTTTACTTTACGCCCACCACGAATCTCCCATTGATGCGCTTCATATAGTTTCTCGACACCTTTCAGATGTATACGAATATTATTGTCAATGGGGAATAAGAATTAATACTTCAAAGTCTGAAGCTATTTGTATTCGAAATGCATCAGGCAAGTGTAAATATTTTGTAGTTCCAGAAAGTAAGCATTTAAAGCTCTTTCTAAATGGATCTGAAATACCATTTGTGGATCGTTTAAAATACCTCGGTGTTCAATTTAATAAATTAATGAAATTCAATGAAAATGCTCGCATGTTTTTACGGAAGTCATATAGAATAAAGGCCTCTTTTGGAAGACTCCTCCACAACAAATATTTTTCTGAAAAAACTAAATTACTTATTTATAAAACTTGTATTCGACCTGTTCTTTTATATGGCTTTCCTATATGGTTTAGTATATCTCCATCTGTTATGATGAAATTTGAAATTATCGAACGTAAAATTTTAAGACTTTGTGTAAATAAAAATTTTGAAAATAGTACTAAAAGATATTCGAATAAGGTTATATATGATTCTGCAAATGTTACCCCATTAGCCATTTATGCTTTTGAACTTATGAAAAAATTCATTGAGAAATTAACGTCACACGAAAATATCCTAATGAGAAATGTATTAAGCGAACAGCGAAATTTGAATTGGGATAATTCAAGCTACCTTTCACCAATAGGTTTGGTGGACACTTTGGATGAATCTTTGATGATACCAAGTTTTTATGTTACTACTACCCCAGGTACGCACAGAGGTTAATTTTTATTACTTTTTATTATATACTCATCTAGTTTTAGGTTTTTTTTCACATAATTTTAGTTATAGTTTTTGTTTTCTTCTCTTTTAATTGTATTGTATATCCTAAGTAATAGTTTTAAGCTAGATTTAAGTTTACGCAATTTCAAAATGAGAATTACTCTCAAGTTATGTATAATGCCGGGAGCAAGCATGATCTCAAAATTATGTCTGAAAACTCATAAATAACATACTTTCCTGTCAAAGCCTGTTGCTGTATTTCACTGTAATTGAAATTTAAAATAATACATTATAGTTTTAATTTGTTCTATACCGACAATGTTATATTTAATTATTATAATGTATATCACAAAATCCACCAGAAAACACATAAAAAATGCTATTTTCTGACCTTAGGTCTTTCGATTTTCTTTATATTAACGGTATGCATTCTCAATAAAGCCAATAAAACATATCCATTCTCAGTTTTTTTAATTTTAAAAAAATCGCGTTTTTTTCGCGAATTTAATTTTCTTCAAAAATTTAAAAAATCAAAAAAGTATGTTAATTTGAAGAGCCATATCTTCTTAAGTATCTATCGGATTTCTACGATTCAAAAAGCATTTGATTCAAACGTTCGTCCTTTTTTATACCAATGCAATAAAAAAAAAAGTTTTCCATAAAAAGTGCATTTTTAATGCAAATGCAATTTTTGGATGCATTTTTCAAAACTTTCTCCCCCTTCAATTTTTTTGAAACCTGCATAATTCGAAAATATGGAATTTTTTACACAAAATTGAGTACCGTTTTTTTTGTGACAGGGTTTCAAAAAATTTTCGTGATTTTTTTAAAACTACTTATTTGGTTTTTTCCATACAAAAAATCAATTTAATGTTTATTTTGCAATTTTATCAAAAAAGGATGTAACTTTAAAAAGCCATTTCTTTAAAAGTATCTATCGGATTTCTACGACTCAAAAAGCATTCGATTCAACTGATTATCCGTTTTTATAACAATGCACTAACAAAAAATATTTTTTTAAAAAAATGCATTTTTGATGCAAATGCAATTTTTGGATGCATTTTTGAAAACTTTCTCCCCCTTCAATTTGTTTGAAACCTGCATAAATCGAAAATATAGCATTTTTTACATAAAATTGGGTACATTTTTTTTTGTGACGGCGTTTCACAAAATTTTCGTGATTTTTTTAAAAAATGCTTATGTAGTTTTTCCTTAGACTAAAATTTTTTTTTGTTATTTTATGAATTTTATGAAAAAATTGTATGGAAAAACCAATACGGTATTTTTAAAAAAATTACAAAATTTTTACGAAACTCCGTCACAAAAAAAGCGGTACGCAATTTTGTGTAAAAAATGCTATATTTTCTATTTATGAAGGTTTAAAAAAAATTGAAGGGGGAGAAAGTTTTAAAAAATGCATCCAAAAAATGCATTTGCATCAAAAATGCACTTTTTTTTAAAAATATTTTTTTTTATTACATTAATAAAAAGTAAGACTATCGTCTGAATCGAATGCTTTTTAAATTGAAGAAAACCGATAGATACTTCCGAAGATATGGCTATTCAAAGTAGCATACTTTTTTGATTTTTTCAATTTTTGAAGAAAATTAAATTCGCGAAAAAATCGCTATTTTTTTTAAATATAAAAAACTGAAAATGGATATGTTTAATTGGCTCTATAGAGCACATGTGTACAAAAAATTAGATAAATTTGAAGACCCTCGGTCAGATTTTATAAAATCTTTGCTGGATTTCATGATATTAAAAAAAAAAAAAAGTCAAGACTCAATAAAAATATCAATATCAATATCAATAATTTGCTGATTTCTCGTAACATATTTGTAATTAAAAAAATGTTAGAAAATTTTTGTGTAGCCTCCTATGCAAATCTCATAAGTTCTACTTAAGCTGAACTTAATGCTGTAAAAAAAGAAAAAAATAAGTGAAGTGTAAGTGTTTAAAACCAATATTTAACAAACTTATAATTTTTTACAAAAAAGTAACAAAAAGTTTAGCTGAATTCAACTAATTTTTTTTTTTTAATATGTACATAATAAAAATTTTACGAAATTTTCAGCTGAATTTTTAGTTAAAGTTACGTTTTTTTGCAACATTCATTCTACGAAAAGTTAGCTAAACATTTTTAGTTAAATTAACTAGATATTTAGTAGGTTCAAAATCAGGTGCTTTTTTAGTTAAATTTAACTAAATTTTTTGCTAACTTTACAGTTGTTTTTTTTTTTTTGAGTGTACTTTTCATGAGTTACATTGTGAAAATTGATGTACAATGCAAGTTGCTTTTAATACGTACTAAATAAAACATATTAAAAAAAAAAAATAAATAAATCGAAGGGGGTCGGGTCTAAAAGCGAGTGATTTGGCCTGGAATGCCCTTTATATATATATATTGGACGGATGACCCCACACGTCCAATAGCGCCGTCTCCAGGGGCCCCTAAAGTAAGACACCTTTTGCATACAAAGTCTTTAAATGCTTGCCAATTTTTTGTTTATTATCCGATTTTTATTAAATTTAGATTTTTTTATGCTCTAGTAAATACCTAAACAAAGTATGCTTGAAGTAGTCGTTATCTTTTTTACTTTTCGATTTATAACCATTTGGGAAACATTTTAATTTTGTTCCGATCCTGGTCTAGTTTTTCGGGAATATGTTGAATAGGAACTTTTAGTTAGTGAAAATTTACACACAAACATTTTTTCTTGATTTCTTTTTTCAATATCCATTTGATATTTCTTCGTTCTCTTATCTTATTCTACTTCTTTTGCCCACAAACTGGAATGCAGTAGCAGACATGCAAGGAAATAAGTCCGTGTGTAAATTCCCACTTAGCTAGATAAATTTGTGATATTTTAAAACAATAACGTATAATATCTTTTTTTGTTAAAAAGTTTCATTATTTTAAACTTATAAAAAAAATCAAGTAGAAAAGTTAAATTTGACTTGGCCAAATCTATTAATACACTCAAAAAAATAAAACTGTAAAGTTAGCAAAAAATTTAGTTAAAATTAAATTTAAAAAACACCTGATTTTGAACCTACTAAATTTCTAGTTAATTTAACTAAAAATATTTAGTTAACTTTTCGTAGAATGAATGTAGCAAAAAAACGTAACTTTAACTAAAAATTCAGCTGAAAATTTCGTAATATTTTTATGTATGTATGTATGTATTAACAAAAAAATTAGTTAAATTCAGCTAAACTTTTTGTAAAAAAATTGTATGTAGTATGTTAAATATTGATTTTATACACTAACACTTCACTTATTTTTTCTTTTTTTTTTCACAGCATTAAGTTCAGCTTAAGTAGAACTTATGAGATTTGCATAGGAGGCTACACAAGAAATTTCTAACATTTTTTCACTCGACAAATATGTAACGAGAAATCAGCAAATTAAATAATAAAAATTCGTAAACACAGTTTTAAAGTCAACAAAAAAAATTAATTCAGAATTTGCTCAAAACTAGTATTTTCGTAAATTGAACCTAACTAAAAAAAGTAGTTAAAACGCTGATTTTAACTAAAAATTTGCTAAAAAGCCAGTAAACTCGAGTTAACAAAAAAAAATTTGTTAACTTTACAGTTTTATTTTTTTGAGTGTACCCTCCACAATGCCCTTTTTAAGGATAGCAAATTTTTTAGCGTGAAAAAAATTAACAATTTTGATTAGAAATATTTTATTTTAATTAAAAACCTTTTTTCTGTCATTTTAATAAAAAAAAAGAAAAATTATTAAATTTTTTTTTGAGTGTAAAATTTTTTTCGAGTGTAACTTTTTTAGTGTAAAAATATTTTTGAGTGACAAAAATACTTTGTAAAGTAATTTTGTGGCTTATCAATGCTTATTATGTTTTTTTTAAAGATCGGTTTTTTCAACGTGAATTTAAAGTGCAACAAATCTGAAATTCACGGTTTTGCCAATTACTTTTGAGCCACTAGACCGATTCGGCTGAAATTCAATACGAACTAGCCCAGGGGAACGACAAATATATATGCCAAGCTTCAGTACCCTCAGAATTGTCGTTCGTTAGGGTGTTTTTAAATTCGAGAAAATCCCATGCCGAAATTCACTCTTTTAAACATAACTTTTGAACCACTGGACCGATTTCGCTGGATGGCAATTCCAACCTGAACAGGTAAATGACCAACATATATGCCAAACTTTAGGAGCCTCCGTAAAGTCTTTCAAAAGTTAGCGTGTTTTCAACAGTCAGACAGACCGACGGACGGGCATGGCTAGATCTTCTTAAAATCGATCGAGGATCATGAAAATATGGGGCATCCCGGGCCAAATCACTCCCTTTTAGACCCGACCCCTTTAGATTTATTTTCTTTTTGTATATGTTTTAGTACTTATTAAATGCAACTTGGACACCAATTTTCAGCCTTTTATTCCAAGATGGTGTTGAGCAATAAATTTTTCAAAATGGCGATTTTATCAAAAAAATTAAAAAATTTAAATTTTGAATTAATTTTGACCATTAAAAATATATATGTCTTAAAAAAAGTTGGACAATGATTTGTTGGAATTTAAATGCAGTTTTAGAAAAAAATATGAAAAAATTATTTGAGGTAATTCTCATTTGTTTTTTAAAGTTTAAAAATAAAAATCGACTTCTTGAAAAAATCTGACACCTTAGATCTTTTTAAAAAAAGGCTAATAGTTCTACTCTAAATTCCGCACCTTTTAAGGCATAATTCGAGATGTGATCTCAATTCGTTCTATTTTTTCCAATTTTGAAAATTGCACCTTTTTTTTGACTCTGATTTATTTTATATGGTGCTCCAATAAAATTAAATTGGTAGATACTGACCCTGACTTACTCTAGACATATTCATTTCGAGGTAAAAATACGTCTCACAAAAATTAAGAACGATCGGACATGGGTAAGGCTTTCCGCATGGGCCTTGAATTAAAAAAAACGGATTACAAGGAAAAATATGAATTTTTTGCTGTTTTCTCAATTTTTTAAGCTAAGCTTGAATTCAAACGGTTACAGAATAATACGGAATAAAATGCATCTTTAATAAGGTAACAAAAACTAAAATTGGTTGAAAATCAGCCAAGTTATTACAACTTCCCAGGCATTTTTATGAAATTTGCTCTCACCGCTCTAACTGCCCCAGGGTTACCCTTAGACGAGTGAAATATATGTATGACCGACATCCAATAATTTTTCATTACGAACATTTTCTCAGTACACATTCGTTAAAATTATAAAAATCCGCCAACTTTTTTTATGTTTTTGTCCACCTAGATTGGCAAAATGCCGTAATTTGAGGCGGTAGGAGCTGATTTTTTAAAATAAGTTATAAAATAAGGGGGTCTAACATTGCACCATCTAAAAGTGACTCCAAGGGTGCACTTTTGTGTTTTTTACCGCCACCTTTGCTCCGATTAAAAGACATTTACCACGCAATTGCCAAGGATTCTCTTCTTCTTCACCGACCCCCAACAATCTACTCCCTATTTCCACACCTTACCCATCCATCGCTCTAACTGTCCTAAGGTTGCCCCTAGAAGAGTAAAATGTATGGCCGACCCCCAATATTTTTTAACCCCAACATTTTTCTAAAAACATATCTATAGGATACCTTAATTGTTTGTGTAAGAAATAAAATTTCATCGGAGGGGGTCAAAAATATTAAAGATTGAAAACACTAAGAACGACTCTTAGAGTACACCAAAAAAATAAGTTGTTAGATATTGACAGTAACTCCCCCTAGAATTGTTCATTTGGGAGTAAAACCATGTCCCCAGAAGTCTGAAAATCGAATAACAAGGGGAAAATATGACTTTTCATTCATTTTCTCAATTTTTTCGATATTTTGGGTTAGGTTTAAATTTAAATGGTTGCAGAATTGTGATTTGGAGTAAAATGTCTAACCAATAAGGTAATAAAAACTAAAATCGGTTAAAAATCAGCCAAGTTATTACAACTTTCCCAGGCAGCTAACGTGTGGCAGACCACTTAATCAAGAAATTCGAGCCCCATTTTTGAAATTTAATGAAACTATCTACTGTAACAACAGTAGGTACGTTCAGCTGAACCGTTTAATTTTTGAAATTTCAGTCAACATGTTGAGTGAGCGCTTCTCAGCACTAGTAGCGTAAAAAAATATGCAACATTTGACCACAAACTGATAAATAAGTTTCTTTATTGAAATTATTTTTTTGTTTTTTGACGTTATTTAAGGAAATAAACAAAAAAATCATAAAAAATATAAAAAAACTATAAATCATTCCAATATTTTAAAACATTCATAAAAAAATGCGTTCAGCAGAGTCAACTAATCAAAACTAATCAAAATATGCTACATCTCAACTGTTGAGTAGCAGGTTTCTCTGCGGACCACGCTCATTTTCTTATTCTTCAAGTCCCAATGTTTAAAAAAAAAAAAACTAAAATTAATACAGTGCACCGTAGCGTATGAAGAATATATTCATTTTAATATGTATCATACGCTACGTTGTACATAAAATAAAAAAATGTATAGCATACATATCTGGTTAATTTTCGTTCACCATTGCGTATGAGAAATTTATTAATTGCAATTGAATATTTCTCATACGCTACGTTGTTACATAGAATACAATATACGGTTGCTCGCAGCTTATTTCGTGTGAAAGATATTAGTTAGCAATCCATTCAAGACAAAGTTAACCAAAATAGACCTAATTACACTGTGTGACGGTGAAAAAGTAACCTGGGTTTTGACCATCAATTTTACATAATTCGGGCATGCTGATTCCAGTGGTCCAAGCCATTTTGAAATCTAAGGTACAGTTTTTTCGCAAAACGTCTTTAAAGTTTTTCGCGTCCCCGTGAAGATTTTTGAATAAAAAATATTTTGTGTGCGAAAAAGTCAGTCGTTTATAGTTGAAATTAAAGGATTATATCTGTAACTACATTTTAACTACAAATTCCGCTACTAAAAGTTTAAAACTTTAACTGTGTTTCGCGTTTTATCCCATTTTTTCTCATTTTTTAGCATTTTCCCGATTTTAAATGCCTTAATAAATTCCGACCTAAACAACCGTTTCAGCTTAGTATATTTGCACCATAGGAAATATATTTCCATTAAAATATTTTTCATTTATCAATCGCATAGCACTAAAATTGCGCGATTTGTCAAAATTTCTCTATGACAGCATCGCTTTCCAACAGGACCACAAGGTCCAGATTTTGATATATTGTGTAAAAACCTCAAAAAAGTATTTGTGCCAAATTTCAAACAAAAATGTTTTCATCTTAAAAAGTTTTAATAAAAAAACATTTATTTCGCCCTAATAAATTATATTAAACAAGTGTTTTATTTAAATTAGTAGTATTTAGTACAATGTTTTCCTTTTGTTTTTGTAATTAAAATTTAATAATTTAATTTAGTAAGGTGAAACAAAAGTTTTTCTACAATAACTTTTGAAGTTGAAAACATTTTTGTTTGAAATTTGACACAATTACTTTTTTGAGGATTTAACATAATATGTCAAAAGCTGGACCTTGTGGTCATCTTGGAAAGTGATGCAGTCATAGAGAGATTTTGACTAATCGCTCATTTTTGGAGTGATGCGCTTGATAGTTGAAACGTATTTTCATAGAAATATATCCCATTTGGTGCATTTAAACTAATCTGAAGCGGTTGTTTAGGTCGGTATTTACTTAAGCATTTAAAATCGCGAAAATGCTAAAAAATTGGAAAAACGGGATAAAACGCGAAATATCACTTGAATTTCAAACATTTGATAGCGGATATGGTACTTCAAATTTAGCTACAGTTACAGTCCTTCAATTTCAATTGCAAAAGAGGGACTTTTTTGCATACAAAAACTTTTTTATTTCAAAAAGTTCACGGGGACGTGAAAATCTTTGACGACATTTCGCGAAAAAACTGTACCTTAGATTTAAAAATGGTTTGCACCATTGGATTCAGCATGTCCGAAATATATAAAATTGATGGTCAAATGTCAGGTTACTTTTAACATCCAAGATTTTGTCACGCTGTGTTATTATTAAATAAGTAAATATTTTTGTAAAAAGTCCTGTGTACGTAGTTAATCAAGCTTTAATTAAAGCTTATTGACGTTCAGATTGTCTAAATATTAAATATGCTACGAGGGTCGAAATGGAAATTGAAATTATTGAAAGACCTTTTTTATAAAATTTCTTAAAAATATTTCTAGATTGATTTTATCCAAGCTCAAACATAAAAAATTTAAAAAATAGTAAAATAGTTAATATTCATTTATTAAGTAATTTTTCCAAAGACCCAAACAAAAACCAAAATTTTTAAAACACTGTAGAAGAAATCCGAATTTTTTGACCTCTAATTCTTTTGACCACCAATTTTTGGTAAACAAAGAAAAGATTTAATTGTATAATAATTTTAGATCACCTTAGTGTATAGTTATGAGATATAAAAAAATTGAACATTTCCTTTGTTTGCAAAAAATTGGTGGTCAAAAGAAATTTAGGTCAAAAAATTCGTATTTCTTCGACTGCATTTGAAAAATTTTGATTTTTGTTTGAGTCATTGGAAAAACTATTTGATAAATGCCTATATACAATTGGACTATTTTTTAAATTTTAAATTTTTGAGCCAGGGAAAAATCGACATTAAAGTATTTTTAAGAAATTTTCTAAAAAACGTCTTTCAATTCGACCCTCGTAGCACGTTTAATATTTATTTAATCTGGAATCCATTAAGCTTAAATTAAAGCTCGACAAATTACCTACACAGCACTTTTAACAAAAACACTCGTTTGATACTAATTAGGTGTTTTATTGGAAACTCTGTCTTAAATGGATTGCTAACTGATATCTAACACACGAAATAAGCTGGAAAAATCACTCACTTTTAGTCCCGACCCCCTTCGATTAATTTTTTTTTGATATGTTTTAGTACTTATTGAATGGAACTTGCTGTCAAATTTTCAGATTTTTATACCATGTTAGTTAGAGCACCCACAAAATGTATGGGATGTGAAAAAGTGTACCTTTTATCGCTCCCCGCTAATTTTCGGTTGAGTTGGGAGTAAAAAATAATGTCTATCCAGAAATTGGACTTCTAGGTTGCAAACAGACCAAGCGGTTTGAACTGTTGACCTCAAAAATGGGATAAAAACCTTTATAGATTAATTTGGCAGTAACTCTTGAAATAAACGTTTTCCGCAATTAACTTTCATAACAATTTTTTTGTAGAATCAAAATGCAAAGATTTTTCTCTCATACTGTTTTGACCTAAATATGTCCGATCGCGGTGTTTTAAGCTGTTAAATTTGAAATTTGGGTCAGAACTATTTTTTTAAATTCTCGTAAATTTTTAAATTGGGGAAAATTTGAGCTTTTTGCACAATTCACTAGGGTATTGAATGTAGTTTTCCAAAAAAAAATTTTTTGCAAAAATATATCGACACTTTCATGAAAAAATTGCAAAGTTCTACTCTGAATCTAATTTTTTTACTATTCAACCTCAATATAGGCGAATACTCACTTTGTAATTCCTTGAGTTTCGCACCGAAACATCTGCCTAGGATTTCCCTAAATATATACATATGGGATATTCAGTGCCAAATTGGACACATTGAAAATTTTTATTTTAAATTTTTTAATTATTTTTAAATTTTTTTAAAACCAAATCCAATTTAGTTTTCAAATTTTTAAATTACCCGTCCAAAAATATCGACTTTTCAAAAAAAAAACAAACTATCGTTTTCCGTATTTTTATCATCGCAAATTCAAAAATGGTCAACATTTTTTTTTTTTTATTTTTGTTTTTTTATTAAAAATTTCTTAAAGTGTTCTAACATGCGATTTTTAAATGATTGCACTCTTTGTTTTTTTTTTTTCAATCTTTCTTAAAATTTTTTATTAATTACGCAACTTTTAAGCTATAATTCAAGATGTGATCACAATTCTTTCTATTTTTTTTAAATTTTTAAAATTGCACCTTTTATTTTTTGACTCTGATTTATTTTATATGGTGCTCCAAAAAAATAAAATTAGTAGATACTGACCCTAGCTTACCCTAAATATATTCATTTGAAGGTAACAATACGTCTCACAAAATTTAAGGACGATCGTACATGGGTAAGGCGTTCCGCATGGGCCTTGAAGTTTAAAACACGGATTATAAGGAAAATATGATTTTTTTCTGTTTTTGCATTTTTTTTTTTGTATTTTAAGTAGGCTGACCATTCGTACTGATTTGATCAGTACATGTACTGATTTTTGATCACGTGTATTGATCAAAAATCATTGTACTGATTTGTACTGATTTTTTGAAATATGTACTGATTGTACTGATTTTTGAACATAAAACATAATTTTATTCGAAAGTTCTACACAAAAACTTGAAAAACCTTTGAATTTAGTATAAGTCGTTTGAATTTAATATATCGTCAGAGTTGTTTTTAAAACTTAAGTCTGACCATGAGATAATTTATAAAGAATTAATTCTACGGAGATTAGAGTTTGTGAATACAGAGGTATCAACGGAAAAATGTTTATAAATTTTCCCACAAGTTATTTGAATTTAACAAAAAGTTGTGAACTTTCTTGTGAAAGTTCTTAACTGTTAGGAACAAATTTTAGTTCATAACACATGCTTTTCAGCTGGGAAGTGAGAAAGTTCTTAACTGTTAGGAACAAATTTTAGTTCATAACACATGCTTTTCAGCTGGGAAGTTTTCTTAAAGGAAAAGTTGTCAAAACTTTCGAAAAAAAGTCCTCAAAATCTGTGAAATTTTTTTATTCTTAAAAACTAAGGAATTTTGTTATATTTTCGGCAGTGAAAATATCAAACATTCAAATAAAGTCGTTATATAACGACAGCAGTTGTTTTTTGCAGTTGTTTTTTTAACAGTTTTTTGCTGTTGTTTTTACTAAAAACACTTGGGGTCAAGATAGTTAATTCAACCGAAATTTTTTGAATGTTAAAAAAACACCAGCGTTGTGGCGTAGAAAAAATTAGAGGGTTATTTCTAGAAAAAAAACATAAAAATTTGGGCGTACTGATTTGAGCTCAGAAAAAATGGTCACCCTAATTTTAAGTTAAGTATAAATTCAAGTGGTTACAGAATTATAATGTGGAATAAAATGCCTTTCTAATAAGGTACGAAAAACTAAAATCGGTTGAAAATCAGCCAAGTTTTTACAACTTCCCCAGGCATCTAACTTGATTAATGAATTAAAGTCCCATTTTTTAAATTTATTGAAGTTTTCTACTTTGATAACATTTTTTATTATTCATGTTAAAGTGTAATATTTTTTGGTTTTTCCAAATTTTAAAACAAAAAAATTTTTTTTTTTTTTAAATAGAGATTTCAATTCAAAATAGTGTTGAAAAATGAAGTAATTTTAAGCATTAATTTAAAACATGTTAACAAAACACAATATCAAAAAAACTTGTCACCTAATTACACTTGAAGAATAAAAAAATGTTTTTACAGTAGAAAATTTCAATAAATTTCGGATTGTATTGCTTCATCAAGTGGTCTGCCACACGTTAGATGCCTGGGGAAGTTGTAATAACTTGGCTGATTTTTAACCGATTTTAGTTTTTGGTACCTTTTCAGAGAAGTATTTTACTCCGTATTAAAATTCTGTATTCACTTGATTTTTAACTTAACTTGGAATACCAAGAAAATTGAGAAAACAGAAAAAAATTCCTATTTTTCCTTGTAATCCGTTTTCTAAACTTCAAGGCCCATGCAGAATTCCTTACCCGTGTCCGATAAACCTAAATTTTTGTGAGACATATTTTTACCCACAAACAGAGACCAAATATAACAGTTATATGTGTCTTTTTGTTTTAAAAAATCATGAAACGAATGTTGTCCAAACTTAGAATTTTATATATGAAAAGACTTCTAAAGATGCCCCGTGTTAAAATTTGCAATAACATTTATTTTTTTGATTTTTTCAATAACAGTAAAAAATAACAGTTACTAAAAACTTTTTGTTCAAATAATCTAAAATAACTTTTATTTTATATTTATTTGATTAAATAACTGTTATAACAGTTATTTAAAAAAAAATCAAAGTTTATATCTTTAAATCAATGATTGAAGTATTAGATATCAATAGGATTCTTCTGCATGCGTTTATTGTTGTTTTATTTTAATAACTCGAGTTTTTTAAAGCTCAAAGAGTTTTTAATAACAGTTATAAAAAATAAAAGTTTTTTATTTCTGTTATTTTGAACAGATATTTATATAAATCATTTCAAAATGTTATTTTTAATTTTTATTTGAAAAAATATTTTTGAACAGTTAAATTTGATTTTTTTCAATAAATCTCATAACTGTTATGGTCTCTGCCCACAAATGAATATATCTAGGGTAAGTCAGGGCCAATATCTATCAATTAAATTTTTTTTGGAGCACCATATTAAATAAACCAGAGTCAAAAAATACAAGGTGCAATATTTGAAATTTGAAAAAAAAATAGATCGAATTGTGATCACATCTCGAATTATGGCTTAAAAGTTGCGTAATTTAGAGTAGAACTTTTAGACTTTTTTATAAAAAAAAATCTATGGTTTCGGACTTTTTTAAAAAGTCAATTTTAATTTTTAAACATTAAAAAATAAGTGACAATTACTCTGAATGATTTTTTAATATTTTTTTTCTAAAACTACATTGAAATGCCAACAAAATATTGTCCAACTTCTTTTAAGATAACTATATTTTTTACTAATCAAAATTAATTGAAAATTTAAATTAGAGCCCGTGCTCGATCTGTACTTACAGAAAAAATCAAATAAAATTACTGACAAAATATGTCGCCATTAGGCACGTCTCCGAAACAGAAAATGCAAATTCCTTCATTTGTGTCTGCAATTCCAGATCATGTTGGTAACCCTTGCGAAATAATGTAAGAGACAAAAAAGTTGAAAGAAAGTATGAAGTGAGGTTGAGATTGCTAGAAATAGAATTGTAGTGTTGGAAACTGTTGGAAAAATTTATTCTGTAGAAACTATAAATATTCTCATATATGTATAAAAAACAGTTTTCATTAACAAGACAAACCGACATTTAAAATCCTACTGATGATGACACTAATTGGAGTGTTTGAAACCGGTATGGGAAATACCAGAAATGTCTATAATTTTTAGAAATTCAATTTTTCTTCTGCATTTTTTCAACTTGAACCCTTATTAAATTTTTTAATTTAAATAAAAAATCGCATTTGGAAAAATTGATTTCTCAACACCAACATGGTATACATTTCTGTAAATTTGAGAGCAAGTTGCATTTAATACGTACTTAAACATATCCACGTGAGCTAAATAATTTTTAACATGTCTTTAGTGAAATTTAAAGGCAGTTCTTTTCGTAGAATACATTAACCCTCTATCTCCCATTTTTAAGGGTCATTTTTGTCACAATTTCTAATGCTCTCCTAGAAAACCATTAAATCGTGCATTTAAAGGGTTAAAATGTTCTACAAAAATGGTCTGCATCTAATTTTACTAGGAGTTGTCACAGGCAAATTATTTGTGAGATGTTAGAAAAATTTTCAAAAAAGTAAAATTGTAATGAATCTTTGGTGTAACACAATTTAATAAAATATGATACTTTACAATTTTACTTTTTAAACATTTTGCTAACATTTTTTTTTTTGCGTTTGACAACCCCTACTGAAATTTGATGCAAAATATTTTTGTGGAACATTTTAACCATTTATGTGGTTTTCTAGGATAGTATTTGAAATAAAGACAAAAATTAACCCTAAAAATTGCAGATAGAGGGTTAATATACTCCAAGAAAAGAACCGCCATTAAATTTTTCTGCACACATCTGTTAACACTATTTTTCTCAGAAGTAAATTTTCTACATTTTTTCGACTTATTTCACACTTCTTTTGTGAAACACAATCTAACATCATATTTTGTTTGCATTTTTCGTGAAAAACGCGAATGGATTTAAAAAACCTGAAGGACACGGGAATGTTATTTTTGCACCCACTTTCTGACTGGAGTGAATTTTTTCTATAGTGCAAAAATTTTTTTTTTTGCATTTTTCGCGAAAACGCGAATTGATGTAGAAAAACTGGGAGACACGGGTATTTTATTTTCGACTGTACTTTCAGAATTTTTTAGTCCGGTTCATGTTTACAGCCAAAATTTGAAATTTGTCGGACGGTGTAAACTAAGTTTTGCTTGGTTTTGTGTAGTTGAGCATCGAAATTTTAAATCGCGAATACGAGCGCTAACTTCCAAAAACAGCTAACATCATTGAAGTAGGGTACCTAGCTTGTTAAACAAAGTGTCAAATTCCAGCACAGTGTTATTATTTTAAATGAATAAGCTTGCCAACATCCTTTTTTTATCGTTATAAATTTTACGAACTTAATTTTATTTAAGTTATATTAAATAGCAAAAAAAAAATTAATTCTAATTAACACATTTAAATTTATTTTAAAATTGTAATGGAATTTAACACATTTTATGTTAATTAGATTTGTATTAATTTCATTAAATTTATCGGTATCTAAAAATTAGCCATTAGCGATTTTTTCCATTTGGGTTTTTTTTTTTTTAATTTTTAAATTAATGCTATTAACAATTTGTTCATACATTTGCAAATTTATTTAACAATAAACATACAACATATTCTGTTCAATAAATATTCACATCATTATTTGTTATAAATTATTTACGATTAATTACACGCTATTTTTTTATGTTGAAAAGATTATCTTTTAATTTTATTTAATTTATATTTGTATAACACTATCACAATACATATCAAAATATTACAATGATTTGTTTTTAATTTGATTCCCATACATTAAAAAAATAAATAAATTATTGTATGTATAAAATAACAAAAACTTCGTATGCATCAAATAAATGTTAATTTTATTAAAAATTATTACAATGAAATGGAGTACATTAGTCCCTCGTAAAACATGATTTATCAACAAAATGGGCTGAATTAAACACTTTCACTTGTTATATGATGTCGCAACAGTGTGGAAACCCTGAGTGAAAAATTGTCAGAATCTTAGAAAGTTTTTCTATAGAAAAATAACCAGAATCTGAGATATTTTTCTATAAAGAAATTATCTGAATGTAAGATATTTTTTTTTTCATGAATTATCAGAATCTGAAGTATTTTTTCTATTGAAAAATTATCTGAATCTCAAATATTTTTATACAAAAATGATCATCTGGGATATTTTCTTAAAGAAAAATGAACAGAATCTGAAATATTTTTTTCATTGAAATGTTCTCAGAAGCTGATAATTTTTTTCTATAGAAAAATTTTCAAGTTTTTAAAATATTTGTCAAATTCTAAGAAATTTGTTTGCATAAAAAGATTCTCAGATTCTGAAACATTTTATGTTTAGATAAATTTTCAGACAGAATTCCAATAATCTTTTTAATAGAAAAATTCCAAGAATCTAAGACAATTGTTGCATGCTTTTTTTTCTGTAGAAAAATCTGTAAAATCTAAGAAATTGTGTTAAAAAATTTCTCAGAATCTGTCTCTATGCGAGAAAGCAAGAAAGGAAAAAAATCTCAGAATCCAAGTCATTTTTCAATAAAAGTTTTCGAAATGTTATTGATATACTTACCGTTCTGGTTTAAAGTTGGCCACAATTGGAACATATGATGAACAAAAGATTTCCGATCTTAATGTTACTGATGCTTGTAATGTTTTTGCCAATGCTCCTCTAAACTTTTAAACCACATGATGCAATGATGTTTTTTTTATTTATTGAATTAATACTTTTATTCAATATATTTCTTCACGTTTAAAACAAATTGGAAGCAAAATTAATTTTCTGTTATTATGCTTTTTCCTTCCCGACTAAAAATAAATATAAAGGTCCATATATAATTTGAAATTGAGCAATATATAATTTGATATGGCCCAACACGTATTTGGATAAAATAAGATGATGAAATTGGTGGATCAAAATAGCTCAAAAATTGTTATATTAGATTAAATATGATCGATTTTGATCCGAATATTGGGTTTATCTAATTTGATATAATTGTATATAATTTTATATCATAAGATAAAATATGTAGAATTTTGCATTAAATATTTTTTTCTATCTCATAATTTTCAAATTAATACCAAGTTTTTTCGGGAATTGCAAAAAAAATTCTGTCTGGGACTTAGAAATTTAAAAAAAATTCGAAATTTAAAAATTTTTTTCTTAAAACTTTGTTAATAAATTTTTACTTCAAAACGCAAAAAATTTACCAAAAATATTTTTTATCCTGGACTTAGAAAATTCTACAAAACTTTTTCAGGAAATGTTAAGACGTAAAAATTAATGGGGTTCGGCCTTATGAAGGACCCCTCTATGACGCACCATTGGAGCAGTAGAAATGATTTTAAGATTGGAAAATTACAATAAAATTTTTTCAAAAAATTTTAAAAAATAGTAATAATCGTTATCCCACGATCCTCCTGGGCAAAAAATTTGTAGAATCGATAGAAGTTTTACACAAAAAAATTTCAAAAAAATCGAAGAGTACAAACGTTTTCAAAAATGAGATTTAAATTTTAAAACTTAAAAATCGCATACTAGAGCGCTTTTAAGAATTTTTTGGGATTTTTTTTTAAAAAGTACGTAAAAAAACAAAAATTAAAAAAAAAAAAATTTGAAATTTGGACCATTATTGAAAAAGTTATGAGTAAAAGAAGTTTGAGTAAAGGAACAAACTTCCAATTTTTAAAAATTTGACATCTTTAGAACGGGGCATCAAAAAAATCTGAAAATTTACCACGAAGGAGTTTTCGAAGGGTACTAAAAACTGTAAACAAATTGGGAAAATCTAAAAAAAAAATTTTTCAAAGTGTCCGATTTGACATGGAATGCCCCATATGTATATCTCATCTTGTATGAGGTCAGACATGGAGTTGTATATCATATATTTATTTATCTAATCTTGTATGAGGTCATTCATGGAGTCATATAAAATATTTTATATAATATCTACTTAATTTAATAAAGCTTTATATATTGTATGTGGAGCAACACATTATTTTATATCCTTTTATATGGCACCATATTAAATTTTGGGTGTAAAACTTAATACAAGATACATTTACATATAGTTATGTAAAGTACTGTGTATGGCCATACATAAATATATTAAATAATATGTTAAGTTAGGTTAGGTTAAGAGGTTGACGTAATGTCCACAAGACCAGTTCCAGATCCAAAGTGATATCTCGAAAGGGGGGGGGGGGGTTGGTTTTTGTTGTTGGCTGCTTTACATATCTATATATATAAAAGAGTGTGGTGACTGACTGACTGACTGACTGACTGACTGACTGACTGACTGACTGACTGATTGGCAATAATCATCGTCCAGCCCAAACCGCTGAAGCTAGAGACTTGAAATTTGGAATGTAGGTTCGGCTCCCGACAAAACCACCCACTAGGAAGGGATTTTTGGAAATTCCGATTCTAAGGGGGGCAAAAGGGGGAAAATAGGGCCCTTTGGGGGATTTTGTATCTTTTGAACTAATAGTCCTAGAAACTTTAAATTTGAACTCTAGGATCATCTTGCGGAAATAAAATTTCGAAAAAAATATTTTTGGAAAATTCCGCCTCCAAGGGGGGAAAAAGGGGAAATAGGACAAATTGGTACATTTTTTATATTCTAAACAAATGGTCCCAGAAACTTGAAATTTGAAGTCTAGGACCCTCTCGCGGAAATAACATTTTGGAAAAAGTAATATTTTGAAAATCCCGTTTCTATGGTGGAGGGGAGGGGGAAAATAGGGCAAGTTGGTACATATTGTAACTTCTGAACTAATGGTCCTACAATCTTGAAATTTTGAATATAGGATACTCTCGCGGAAATAACATTTTGAAAAAAGTACTTTTTTGAAAATTCCGGTTATAAGGGGGACAAAAAGGGGGAAAATAGGGCAATTTGGTGAATTTTGAACTAATGGTCCTAGAAACTAGATATTTGAACTATAGTATCCTCTCGGGGAAAAAACATTTTTTTACTAAAATTTTTTCACTCAAAATTTTTTTTCACTCAAAATTTTTTTTTTTTACAAATTTTTTTTTTACAATTTTTTTTTACTCAAATTTTTTTTTTACTCAAAATTTTTTTTCACTCAAAAATTTTTTTTTTACTCAAAATTTTTTTTACTCAAAATTTTTTTTTTACTCAAAATTTTTTTCACTCAAAAATTTTTTTTTTATAAATTTTTTTTCACTCAAATTTTTTTTTAACAAATTTTTTTTCACTCAAATTTTTTTTTCACTCAAAATTTTTTTCACTCAAATTTTTTTTTTTTGGGGGGGAAATAGGACGATTTTGAACATTTTCTATATTGTGAACTAATGGTCCCAGAAACCTGAAATTTGGACTATAGGATCCTCTCGCGGAAATAATATTCTGAAGAAAGTACTTTTTTAAAAAGGCACTTCTAAGAAGGGGAAATGGGGGTAAATTGGGCAATTTGGTACATTTTCTTTTCTCTGACCTAATGGTCCTAGAAACTTAAAGTTTGGACTATCAGATCCTCTCGCGGAAAAAACATTCCGAAACAAAGTTTTTTTTCAATTCCGCTTCTAGGGTGGTAAAAAGGGGGATAATAGGACAATTTGGTATACTTTGTATGTTCTGAACTAATTTTCCCAGAACCTTCGCGGAAATAACATTGTGAAGAAAGTTCTATTTTGAAAATTTCGCTTCTAAGGGGGAAAAAGGGGAAAGTAGGGTAATTTTGTGTCTGCTGAACTAATGGTCGTAGATCCTTGAAATTTGGGCTGTACGATCCTCTCGCGGAAATAACTTTCTGAAAGAAATACTTTTTGAAAATTCCGGTTTGTATCTGCTAAACAAATAGGACTGCATGATCCTCTCGCGTGGACTGCACGATCCTCTCGCAGAAATAACATTCCGAAAAAAGTACTTTTTTGAAAATTCCGCTTTAAAGGTGAAAAAGAGGAAGGTAGGGCAATTTTGTATCTGCTGAAAATATGGTCCTAGATACTTGAAATTTGGAGTGAACGAACCTCTCGCGGAAATAACATTCTAAAGGAAATACTTTTTCAAAATTCTGGGGGGAAATCGGGAAAGTAGGACAATTTTGAATCTGCTGAACTAATGGTCCTTAATACTTGAAATTTAAACTGTACGATCCTTTTGCGGAAATAACATTCTTAAAGAAGAACTTTTTAAAAAACCCGCTTCTACGGGGAAAAAGGGTAGGGCAATTTTGTATCTGCTGAACTAATGGTCCTAGATACTTGAAATTTGAACTGTACAATCCTCTCGCGGAAATAATATTCTAAAGGAAGTACTTTTTGAAAATTCCGGGGGAAAAAGTGGGTGAGTGGATTAATTTTGAATCTGCTGAACTCATGGTCCTAGATACTTGAAATTTCAACCGTACGATCCTTTCGCGGAAATAACATTGTTAAAGAAAAACTTTTTTAAAAATTATGCTTCTACGGGGAAAAAGGGGGAAAGTAGGGCAATTTTGTATCTGCTGAACTAATGGTCCTAGATACTTAAAATTTGAACTGAACAATCCTATCCCGAAAATAACAACATTCTAAAAGAAGTACATTTTTGAAAATTCGTTTTTAAAGGGGGAAAATGGGGAAAGAAATGCAATTTCGTATCTGCTAAACGAATGGTCCCAAAAACTTGAAATTTTAATTCTACTCTCGCGGAAAAAACATTTTGTAAAAAGTAATATTTTGAAAGATCTTTTTATAAGGGTGGGGGTGGTGGGTAAAAGGGTTTTAATAGGGCAATTTTGTATCTTCTGAACAAACTTGAAATTTTGAATCTGGATGCTCTTGCGGAAATTATATTTTGAAAAATATATTTTTTTTAAATTTTGGTTTTAAGGAGGCCCAAAAGGGGGAAAATAGGGCAATTTGCTAAACTTTAAAATAGTGGTCTTAGAAACATGACATTGGGAATATGGGATCATATCGCGGCAATAACATTCTAAAAGAAGTATTTTTTTGAAAATTTCGCTTTTAAGGGGGAGAAAGGGGGAAAGTAGTGCAATTTCGTATATGCTAAAGTAATGGTCCTAGATACTTGAAAATTGGACTGTACGATCCTCCCGCGGAAATAACATTCGGAAAGGAATACTTTTTTAAAAATTCCTCTTTTAAGGGGAAAAAGAGGGGAAAATAGAGCAATTTTGAATCTGCTGAACTAATAGTCCTAGATACTTGAAAATTGGACTGTACGATCCTCCCGCGGAAATAACATTCGGAAAGAAATCCTTTTTTAAAAATTCTTCTTTAAGGGGGAAAAAGGGAGAAAGTAGGCCAATTTTGTATCTGCTGAACAAATAGTCCTAGATACTTGAAAATTGGACTGCACAATCCTCTCGCTGAAATAAAATTCGAATGGAGGACTTTTTTGAAAATTCCGCCTCTAAGAGGGAAAAGGGGGAAAATAGGCAATTTTGTATCTGCTGAACTAATGGGCCGGGAGACTTGAAATTTGGACTGTACGATATTTTCGCGAAAATAACATTCTGAAAGAATTACTTTTTTAAATATTCCGATTTTGAGTAGGAAAAAGGGGAAAAGTAGGGCAATTTTGTATCTGCTGAAATAATGGTCCTATATACTTGAAATTTGGACTGTACGATCCTCTCGCGGAAATAACATTCTCAATGAAGTACTTTTTTTGAAAACTCTACTTTTAAGGGGGGAAAAAGGGGAAGGTAGGGCAATTTTGTATCTGCTGAACTAATGATCCTCGATACTTTAAATTTAACTGTACGATCCTCCCGCGGATATAACATTCTAAAAGAAGTACTTTTTTTTTAAATTCTGCTTCTACGGGGGGAAAAGGGAGAAAGTAGGGCAATTTTGAATCTGCTTAACTAATAGTCCTACATACTTGAAGTTTGGACTGTACGATCCTCTCGCGGAAAGAACATTCTAGAAGAAGTACTTTTTTGAAAGTTCTCCTTCTAAAGGGGGAAAAGGTGGAAAGTAGGGAAATTCTGTATCTGCTGAACTAATGATCCTACACTCCAAATATTTTGTAAGTAAATTCAACTGAAAAAACGTTTAAAACAATCGTTTTTCCTTTAAAAAAACGGACTACTTTTATTTCATTTGAAACAACATACTTTTTCAGTTATTTTTAAACGTTAATAAATGACTACACCATTTTCAATTAAAATTGAGAGCTTTCTATATGAAATTGGGAAAATTCCAAACGAAATTGAGAATTTATACTTATTTGAAATTGGGAAAATTCCATTTGAAATTAAGATTTTCTATTTGAAATTGAGAATATTTCAAATGAAATTGAGACTTTTCATTTGAAATTAGGAAAATTTCAAATGAAATTGAGATTTTTTATTTGAAATTGAAAAAATTCCAAATGAAATTGAGAATATCTATTTGAAATTGAGAAAATTTCATATGAAATTGAAAATTTTTATTTGAAATTAAGAAAATTTCAAATGAAATTGAAAAAGTTTCAAATGATATTGAGAAATTTTCATATGAAATTGAGATTTTACATTTGAAATTGAGATATTTACATATGAAATTGTGACTTGTTCAATTGAAATTGAGAAAATTTTCAATTGAAATTGAGAATTTCCATTTGAAATTGAGAAAACTTTAAACGAAACTTACACTTTCCAGTTGAAATTGAGAAAATTTCAAATGAATTTGAGATATTTCCAATTGAAATTGAGAAAATTTCAAATAAAATTGAGAAAATTTCAAATGAAATTAAGAAAATTTCAAATGAAATTAAGAAAATTTCAAATTACATTTGAATTTTTCTCAATTTCATTTGAAATTTTCCCAATTTCAATTGAAAATATCTCAATTTCTTTTGAAATTTTCTCAATTTCAAATGAAGTATTCTCAATTTCAAATGGAAATTCTCAATTTCAATTGAAAATTTTCTCAATTTCAATTGAACAATTCCCATTTTCATATGTAGATTTCTCAATTTCAAATATAAAGTCTCAATTTCATATAAAAATTTTCTCAATTTCATTTGGAATTTTTTTTAATATCATTTGAAATTTTCTCAATTTCATATAAAATTTTCTCAATTGCAAATGAAATTTTCTCAATTTAAAATGGAAAGTCTCAATTTAAAATGAAGTTTTCTCAATTTCAAATGAAAAATCTCAATTTCATTTGAAATTTTCTCAATTTCAAATGGAAAGCTTCATTTTCATTTGAAATTTTCTCAATTTCAAATAGAATTTCTCAATTTCATATGGAATTTTATCAATTTCAAATGAAAATATTCATTTTCATATGGAATTTTCTCAATTTCAAAAAGAAGTTCTCAATTTCATTTGGAATTTTCTCAATTTCAATTAAAAATGGTGTAGATATTCCGTAAAAACAAACGATATTTCAGTTATTTTAACTGTTAAAAATTTTTTATTTTGTGAAGAAAAAATAAATTTTTTTGAATAACAAACTACATAAACCGTACTTCTGTAAAATTATACGGTATAATCAGTCACAAATAATTTAAGTGATAAAAATATTTTTCCGTAACTTTTGTAGTTTATTATTTTAACAACTGTATAAATCGTTCAATATTTTATTTCCAAACGATAAAAAGTTTAAAACAACTTTAACTAAAAACTTTTTGAATAACCGTAAATAGTTACTGTAAAACTTTTCTGGGTATAGATACTTAAAATTTGAACTGTACGATCCTCTTGCGGAAAAAGTACTTATTGTGGAAAGTTCCGCTTCTAAGGGGGAAAAGGCGGAAAGTAGGGCAATTTTGTATCTGCTGAACTAATGGTCCTAGATACTTGAAATTTAGACTACACGATCCCCTCTCTTGGAATTAACATTCTGAAAGAAGTACTTTTTTTGAAAATTCCGATTTCAAGGGGGAAAACGGGGAAGGTAGGGCAATTTTGTATCTGCTGAACTAATGGTTCTAGATACTTGAAATTTGGCTGAACGATCCACTCGCGGAAACAACATTCTTAAGAAAGTACTTTTCAAAATTCTGGTGGAAAAAGGGGGAAAGAAGGGCAATTTTGAATCTGCTGAACTAATGGCCTCCTCCTCCACGGTGGGAAAGGGGGGAAATAGGGAAAATCGGTACATTATTTATCTTTTAAACAAATGGTTCCAGAAACTTGAAATTTGAACTCTAGGATCATCTCGCAAACAAAAACATCTTGAAAAAAGTAGAAGGGGGAAAATAGGGCAATTTCGTATCTTCTGAACTAAAACTTTAAGTTTTGATCCTCTCGCGGAAATAATTTTTTAAAAAATACACTTTTTTAAAATTTTGAGGAGGGCCAAGAGGGGCAAAATAGGGCAATTTGGTAAATTTTAAACTAATGCACTGTGGGCCAGCTTCCTGAATTTTGGCCATAAATAAACCGCTTAACCTATATGTCAAAAAAGTATTGCATATGGGTGTTAAAGGATCGCTGATCACGATTATGGAAAAAAAATTCAAAATTCAAAATGGCGGATCCAAAATGGCGGACATGATTTTTTAATTATTTGTTTATTGTGTTTAATATAATCATTATCGATGTATTTGGGGTCGTTAATAACGAATATGAGCTCAGACTTTTAATATTCAAAATGTCGGATCCAATATGGCGACAAATTCAAATTTAAGATTTTTTATATGTTGTCTCTTTTGTCCAAAAACTTCGATTTTAATGGGTTTTCGGATGCTAAAACTGATTTTGGAATTAAAGATTTGAAATTCAAAATGGCGGATCCAATATGGCGAATATGCTTTTGTAATTCTTAGCTAATTGTACTTAAATTAGTAATTTTTGATGTATTTAGGGTCGGTAATTACGAATATGGGCTCTGATTTTTTAAATTCAAAATGGCGGATCCAATATGGCGTCAAATAAAATATTATGTTTTTTCTATGTTGTCTAATTTTGATGGTTTTTGGAATGAAAAATATGATTTTAGAATCAAATATTCAAAATAGCAATATCCAATATGGCGGACAAGATATTTAAATTATTGATTAATGTTTCAAAATATTACTAGGAAATGATTGCGCAACACGAATACAAACTCAGATTTTTTGAAATCAAAATAGCGGATCCAAAATTTGGGACATAGCTTTATAATAAAATGTACAATGCTTGGATTTCTAAGTTTTTATAAATCCCTCTTTTTGCTTTTATCAGAAGATTTTAATAAAATATTTCTCTTTTAAATGCGTCTAAAAGTTCATATATTCAGTGGCTTATTTAAGAGAGAACTTTTTTATTTCCAATTAGTTTTGCCATCCTAAATGTACAAATAACTTACAATTTCGTAAAAAATATTAAAAATGCTATTGCCAAAATATGCCCGCTTAAATGCGTTACCAGCTTTAATGTTTAGCACTATATATGGACGCTGGTCACGTGAATTACGCGTGATCGAAAGTGAGCGTGATTCAAATTTTTTGTTCGTGAGTGAGAAGTGAGTGAGACAATTTTTTTCGTGAGTGATTCGTAGTGAGTGAAATTTTTTTGCGTGAGTCAAAATTATTTAATTGTAGTGATTCAGTTTTTACAATTTTTTTCGTGTTTTAAATGTTTAGCGTGAGTTACGAGTGAGCGTGAGTCACACGTGAGTGGTGTTTTGTTTACTCACGTAAATAGTGAATAAGTGTGAGAAAAAAAAAACGATTCAGTAAATTATGTTTTTTTTTTTGCGTGAGCGTGAGTCAACGTGAGTCAAAATTCACTCACGTGCCCATCACCACTTATCACGCCAATGTTGTCAAAGTGGGACATTTTTTATTAGAAATCAATAGAAACAAAAATATCCAAAAAAAAATTTGCAGGTCCATTTTAGGGCATTTCTAAACGTCATGTTTTGGTTTATTGCCTCTAGATCAAAAGTTTATGAACGGTCGCACAGGGTCGCGAAAATGTGAATAGAATACATTGTCAGAGACATATCGTAATTCGAGGTTTGTCAATATCGTTTGGACTTTTTTGGACTTTGGTGTTGAAAAACGGCGGATTTCAACAAAACTATGAATTTCCATTATTTTTTTTTTAAAAAATAAGCTTATACCATACTTTTTGGCAGTTTATCTCATGTGTTGGACAAACAGGTATGTTTTTAGGAGAAATTCGCCAAAAATTTTAAAAAATATTGTGTTGAAGTACAAAAAAAAATTATTTGTTTCATAAATAAAAAATATAAAAAAATTCTCAAACTTTGATTTTACCCTCATGCAAAAAAAAAACTTTGAGCTATAATAAAAAGATATTAAAGGCGAACAAAATTCAAGATGTCGACATTCCGAAAAAATATTTTTAAATATGTGTTGCCTTACAGACCTTATTGGCCAAAAAATGGAAATCCTGGCCCACAGTGTAATGGTCTTAAAACATGACATTTGCAATATAGGATCATCTCGCGGAATAACATATTGAAAGAAGTACTTTTTTGAAAATTACTTTTTAAAGGGGAAAAGAAGGGCAATTTTGTATCTGCTGAACTAATGGTCCTAGATATTGAAGTTTGGACTGTACGATCCTCTCGCGGAAATAACATTCTGGAAGAAGTACTTTTTTGGAAAAATCTGCTTCTATAGGGGGAAAAAGAGGGAAAGTAGGGCAAATTTGAATCCTCTTGCGGAAACAACATTCTAATGGAAGTACTTTTTTGAAAATTTCGCTTCTACGGGGAAAAAGGGGGAAATTAGGGCAATTTTGTATCTGCTGAACTAACGGTCCTAGATACTTGAAATTTGGAGTGTACGATCCTCTCGCGGAAAAAACATTCTGAAAGAAGTACTTTTTGAAAATTTTGTTTTATAGGTGGAAAAGGGGGAAAAGTAGGGTAATTTTGTATTTGCTGAACTAATGGTCCTAGATACATGAATTTTGAACTGTTTTGTATCTGCTGAACTAATGGTTCTAGATACTTGAAGTTTGGACTGTACGATCCTCTAGCGGAAATAACATTCTGGAAGAAGCACTTTTTTAGTAATTTCTGGGGAAAAGTAGGGCAATTTTGTATCTGCTGAATTAATGGTCATCAATACTTGAAATTTGGACTGTACGATCCTTTCGCGGAAATAACATTCCAAAATAAGTACTTTTATGAAAATTCTGCTTCTAATGGGGAAAAAGGGAGAATGTAGAGATACTTAAAATTGGCACTTTACGATCCACTCGCGGAAATTACATTCTGGGAAAATAAATTTTTGAATTTTCGCTTTAATTTGGTACATATTGTTCCTTATGCACTAATGTTCCTTAAAACTTAAAGTTTGAACTTTGGGATCGTTTCGCCAAAATAAAACTTTAAATCTACTCAAAATATAATATTTTAAAGGTCGAAACTAACAATTTTTATGTTTAATTAAAAATTAATAAGAATTTGAAGTAATAAAGTTGTTTTTTTTTACAGCTAACCGGTAACGAAGTACCGGGCGAGTTAGCTAGTTAATCATAATTCACTACTGAATTCCTGGTAAATGATGATTTATGTCTCCACATATGTCTCATCGAGTTTACTTAGCCTAATATATTTAAGCATCTTCCATGGGTTGACATCTCTAAGTTCCTCCAATTCCTGAAAGAAATAAAAGCCAAAACAATTAAATCGAGTGCGAGATAGTGCAGGGCACTGACAAAGATAATGGAATGAATCTTCCACTATCTCTTCGTCCCCACACCATCTGCACAAGTCATCTCTTATCAATTTTAACTTTTTCAAATAAGCTTTCAAGCCTGTATGGCCTGTAATTAAACCCACATACTTCCTGAGGTCTGATTTTTCCATATAAAGTAGTGTTTTCTGGATACTTTTTCCACCGCGAGTCCACAAGGCCTTCGTTTGGATACAGTCCTGGCTGCTTTCCCATTTCAAATCTTCCTGTCATTCAAATGTTCTCCGTATTTCGAAATAAATCTCATCCAGGCCCGGATACACGTCGGTCGTGATTGAACTTAATAGTAAAACTGCTCCCATACGAGCTAACTCGTCAGCTTTCTCGTTTCCTGGAATATTCTGATGACCTGGAACCCAGCACAGTCTTAAAGAGTGTTGTTCGATGAGAGCCATAAGCTCTTGGCGACAACGGCTGACAACCTTTGATCGAATATTCCTGTTATATAGTGCCTTTAAAGCCGCCTGACTATCAATGTAAATAATGATCTCACTAGAGTAGATCGGCCTCATTAAAATAAGCCTGGCTGCCTCTGACACTGCATGCAGTTCCGCCTGAAAAATATTACAGCTGTCCTGTATCCTTGAACTGTGTTCAATTCCCAGTTTCTCACAGTAGACACCGCTACCTGTTCCCTGTGGCATCTTTGATCCATCCGTGTAGACTGCAATGTACTGTTCCCCAACAGGTGGATTTTCCCAGAATACTCTAGATGGTATTTCAATTGTTATACCTGCATCCCACACGATATGTGGGGTAATATAATCAGTCACACAGTCATCATATCGATGGTCTCGTATGAGTTTTGTGTGTCCATAGTCTCGAACTTTCAGCGCGCAGTTTTGACTTAGTCTCAGCTGTGTCCTAAGTGCGTATTCCTGGATGTAAAGATCCAAAGATGGCAAGTCCAGAATCCTACTTAGACCATGTGTGGATGTTGTCCTTCGTGCTCCAGTGATACTTAAGGCGGCCACTCTGTTAACCCTGTTTAGATACGTGGCGTGCGTGCTCTTTCCTACAATAGGCCACCACACTACTGCACCATGTGCCAGTGTTGGTCTAGCAATTGCCGTGAATATCCAGTGTATAAGTCTTGGTTTAAGACCCCATGTGTTTCCAATAATTCTCTGACAAGTATACATGGCTGCATACGCCTTTTTCACTCTCTCCTTTAGGTTTTCGAGCCAGTTCAATTTCCTATCAAAGATTATGCCAAGAAACTTCGCACTATAAGACAGTGTCAGACACGTTCCCCCAATATGTGGTAATCGAAATTCAGGTATTTTTCTCCTCCTTGTGAAGAGAACCGTTTCCGTTTTCTGAGGATTTATGCCTAGTCCACTGGCCGAGGCCCACTTATAAAGCGATGAGAGAGCATGCTCCATAATGTCGGATATTGTGTCCAGGGATATCCCTCTTGCCAAAATTACTAAGTCGTCGGCATAAGCTACTACCTTCACTCCGTATTTTTTCAGCTAATATGTTGCTATATCTAAACTTTTTTAGTCGGGTTTTTATTTTATTTTGACAATTTCAATTTTTTATTTTAAATTACACATTAATGCTCAATATTTTTAAATTAAACACAAAATGCTTCCTACACACACAAAATGTGTAGTTTTAAAAATTATGTGTTTATTTTTTTATGAATTTGCTTATCAACACACATAATACTATCTAATGTGTGTAATTTTCAAATTTTTGTGCGCAAACTAAAGTTTTAAACACTTTGTGTTTAATTTTAGGCGTTGTGTATTATTTTACATAAAAGTTTACACACATTATAGTAGTAATTTTACAAGCATGTGTAGAACAAAATTTAAATCGGTTGGAATTCGCGCGAATTTTTCATTTTCAACCGATTTACAATAGAGTGTAGTTTTGGTGTAGAACAAAATTTAAATCGGTTGGAATTCGCGCGAATTTTTCATTTTCAACAGATTTACAATCAAACAATAATTTTTCTGCTACAAGAATAATAGTTCGTTGACTACAAAATAAGTATAATTTTTACTTTACCAATTCGTAACGAACTAACTACTAGTTTTGGTGGAGCAAAAATTTTATTTAAGTGTCAGTCGGTTGGAAATGAAAAATTCGCTTGAATTTTTCATTTTATTTTTTTTTTTGTCCAGATATAATTACAAAATTTATGATCTTCATTTTATAAAAAAGAATGAAATAAGTCCCCCAAAAAAATTAAATGAATTAAACCCCCAAAAAACGAAATAAATTATCGTTGTTGTTTTTTTTTTCTATACAAATTTTTGGGGCTTATTTCATTTTCGTTTTGGGGATTTATTTTCTGGGGGGTTATTTCATGCCGCCTAAAAATATTTCTGAGTGAATGTACGTATGTACACAAAAAATTGACATTTTTGTAATAAAAACAAAATTTTTTTTTTGAGTGTAAAATTGTTTTTGAGTGTTAAATTTAATTCGAGTGTAATTTTTGAGCTACCAATGTTTTTAAAACTAAACAATGCTTTTAAAACTAAACAAGTTTAAAAAGCATTGCTTTAAAACTGAACAAGTTTGAAAAGCATTGCTAAGTTACCACCAATGCTTTTCAAACTTGTTTACCAAGTGACATTTAAGATGAACCTAATCTGAAATTCGGGGTTTTGCTTATAACTTTTGAACCACTGGACCGATTGAGCTGAACTTCTATACCAAACAGACCTGGGGAACGGGAATGATACTTGCCACGTTTCAGCAGTCTCATTATTGTCCTTCGAATGTTATCGTGTTTTTATCTCGTAAATTCGTGAAAAACCCTTGCCGAAATTTACTTAATAACAAACTTATATATACCCTCTATCACTAGGGCGGAGGGTATCAAAAATGTAAACAAAATAATTACACAGGCCGACAAAATTTTAAAAATTTTAAAACCTAGTGACTAGCGTATACCTTCCTAAGTTTTTGAGTTTCGCTGATTCCGAATCTGTACTCAGAATTTCTCTATTACATCAGGATTCAAAGATGGGACTAATTAATTTAATGGTCCAATTAATTGATGGTTTAATTACCATTTAATTGATGTCAATGGTAATGATTTTTTTTCATTATAATTGGTTGTATCAATTGAACCAATTAAATTACTTCTCAATTTAATTACTAATGCAAATTAAAAAAAAAAATAATTACCATTGGTATGGCATCACTTAAAAAAGTAATTACCGTTAGTAAAAGTCTTCACAATTTTGTCAAAATCGTTAATATTTGGAATTATCTGTTGTTTTTTGTTATATGATGTTTTAGTTTTTCACATTTTATAAACCAAACACACGTTGATTGCCTTTGTATAACACAATATTTAAAATTTTTATTTGCGTTTTGTTTTTTGTCTTTAACATTTTCATATTTTTTTTTAAACATACTTTGATGTTTAAATTTTTAACTTTTCAAAAAAACAAAAATGTGCAAACCAATGGTTTTTGAAACTAATTACAATTGGTGCATTTCATTACCATTGGTAATTATTTTTTTCAATTAAAAAAATTTAATTACCATTAAATGATAACGAAATTTTTTTGATTACCATTAATATCAACCAATGCTAATTAAATTTCAATGGTAATGAAAAATTCCCATCTATGTCAGGATTACATAATATCTTAGCTTAACGAAATCGCAGGAAAATTGGCTAAGTTACACATACTTCCCCAGACTATTATACCGGCAATTTTTTATGAGATTTTTTTTATACCCTCCAACTACAGTATGGGGGTATACTGTGTAACGCATCAAAATATCGGTCTAGGACCCCATAAAGTATATATATTTATGATCAGTGATCGTTTCTAAGACATTCTAGCGATGTCCGTCCGTCCGTCTGTCCGTCTGTCCGTCCGTCCGTCCGTCCGTCTGTCTGTCTGTAGTTAACACGATGCAGTCCAAAATAAAAGAGCTAGACTCCCGACATTTAGCACGAATATGTCTTATGTTCATAGGCAGGTTGAGTTCGTAAATGAGCAAAATCGGACCAGGGGGAAAAAAGTTCCCCCTTGAAGAACTAAACCAACCTCTGAAAAATACCATATTTTTACATGATTTTTTGTGTTTTTGTTTAACAAATGCAACATTTTTATGCCACAAAAAGTTCAAAGTCCTGCATTTGGACCCAGAGAATTATAAAATGTCGTTTTTTCTGCCCGCCCCCCTTTTATGGGCGTGGAATAAAACATTTTTTTAAAATAATGATAATCTTGTATTTCTTTAGTGCAAAAAGCATAAGAATGAATTTTTAAACACAAATTCGATGGAAAATTTGCCCCCCCTCAATTACTACAAGCAACCCCCTGACCCCCCACCTCCCCCCCAAAAAAAATAGAACGCCGCTGCATTTTTTTTTTTTTGCATGTTGGAGGGTATACAAGATTCGGCACAGCCGAATTTAACACTCTTACTTGTTTTTTTTATTTTCAATTGTTGGACATATTATCATTCCATTATCCAAAAAATTTCGGTCTTATGATCTGGGTAAGCATTTATAACGTTGTCATTTTCCACCCGATTTTAGGGTTTGTTAGCTGATTAGAAAGATAATTGCAAATAAAAAATTAATTTATTTTTCACGCTTTTTAAAAAGTAAGTTTTAAGTCCTTTTTTTTGTAAAAACCAAAAAAAAAATATTTTTTTATATTACCAATGTTAAAATTTGGAAACAATCGAATTAGAATTATTAAAAAAAAATTTCTGAAAAATGTGTATAAATAATTTCATTTTCCATATCGACCCTAGTAGCGCATTTATTATTTACTAGCTATACCCAGTCCGCGTTGCTGGCCATAAGCAAAAAACTGTTTTTTATTGCATCATAATTTAAATATAGTGTCGGACGAAATTAAAGCACGGGTCCGGGTCCAGCTAGTACCCTTAGGTTCCACCCTCGGTTAGCACTATCGATAGAGAAATCTCAACAAAATCGGTTCAGCCGTTTTTGGTTGATTTCGAAACAGATAGACATAGTTAAGTATATTACAAAGGGGTGTGTCATTTAATGCATTTTTATACCTCACAGTGTTACTCCTTAGGCTATTCTGAATATACCCTGAAAATTTCATCAAGATTGGTCCAGCCATTTTCGATTCCATACATACATACCCACATACATACATCCATTTTTATATATATAGATAGACTTAATCTGGACGCTGTCAAGCTTAAATTAAAGCTTTATAAATCCATCCCCTGAGTATTGGTTAAAATAAAAAAAAAAAAAAAAAAAAAAAAAAAAAACATACAATTGTTTAAAATAATACTCTATTAATATTAGTATTGTTAACTTTGTCTTTTACAAATTGCATCTACTATAAAAAAGTTTTCAATGTATTGTCGCCCACTGTATATGCCATTCTCCCGATAACTTTTAAAAGTTTGGGTATTTTCAACATACATACAGACAGACGTGCAAATTTTTATTTCTCGCACCGCCTTTTATTCATACGTTTATTAATCGACCCGGGAAAAGTTATTCCCCTCTGCTTGTTTCAAAACTTGACTGTAGCTTCAACTTTTCTCAATATGAAAATCTCTTCGTGCTGTGCTAACGCTATTGTTATAATGATATAACATTTTTATCAACTGATATTTAACACATTGCAATATGTATTTAATAATCATGTCAAAAATTTAATGGTATAATTAAACAATTTTTAATTTAACACAAGTGTCGTTCATTTAATTTAAGTTCTTATATGTTTTTTTTTTAATTTCTTTTTTATATTAATTTCCACCAAAACTGGTACAAGTACCCAGGCAGAAAAATACGAACGGGAGAGTGCTGGCAAAGTACCTTTTATGGTCGCTTGTGTGCTGGCAAAGCATCACAGTTAAGTACTCTCCAAGCGTCCAAAATGATAACCACGGTAAACGGTATGCCGTTGCTATTTTAAAGCGCTTTGAAAGCGCTTTAAAAACAAACAGGTAAGAAAGCTATATTCGGCTGTGCCGAATCTTTAAATACCCTACACAATGTTAACCAATGCACTAGACGCAGACGACCTTTCTTGGCCAAAATTGATTTTATAGAAAATCATAAACACTTACAAACAACAGAAAGCATATTTTGTTTTTGTATACACTTATTAACCTTTCAAAAACAAATTTAGATCAACATAAAAAAAACGTATTTTTTAAAATTTTTTAAATTATTTTTTGAGTTTAAATATAAAAAAATTTCTTATAATATTCTACATGGAAAACAAAAAAATTATAACAATTTTTAACACAAAACCTATTTCAAACCAGAAACTTTTCCAGGTTTGTAATTTTGGCCAAGAAAAGTGATGATCGGAACCATAGTGCAATGTAAATATTTAAAAAACAAAAAAAAAATATTTTAAAAGTATGTATGAAAATTATATAAAAGCAACCACTTGTATGTCACATTCTACGTATTTTTACTTCTATTGGAACAAATAACCACTAACAAGCCAAATAAGCATCAACAACTACAAAATGGCGCGCAGCCACGTCATATCATGGAGGTTTATATTGAAACTCATCTCAATTGCTCGTAGCTTCTTAACCCCTTGACCGATTTTGCCATAATTGGTACCAAAATAACCAGAAAAACGTTGAGAACAATAAAATATGAACCCATTTTAAAATTTTATTTGAATATGTCAACCATGAGCCAAGATAAATCATTTTAAAATTTTGGGTTAAATTTCTGGTGCCTCTCCCCATTGTGCGATTCCGGCCAAATTTTTTGTGAGTGTTAGGAATGATAAAATTACATTAAATTTCAAGTTTCGTTCTCATTCATTTAACAGGTGTCAAGTTATAGAATTTTTTTGTGTAAAATTCACAAATATTTTAGAGGTACCTTTACATTTTCACTCATATCTTTTAAAATACTTAACCGATCGATAAAAAATGCATCAGTTTTTGCCTAGGAGAATTACGCAACTTTTGGTACCCCAAGCGTTTAAATCGGTTCCGGATTATTGCCAAAAACGTGATTTCAACAGACAGACAGACAGACGGACATCGCTAGATCGACTTAAAATCGATCAAGGATCATGAATATATTTACTTTATGGGGTCCTAAACCAATATTTCAATGTGTTACATACGGAATGACAAACTTATATATACCCTCTATCACTAGAGTGGAGGGTATAAAAATATGGTACTATTATAGCACTTTTAGAACAAAACAAGTAGAAAAGTTAAATTCGACTTGGCCGAATCTATGAATACCCTCCACAATGCCCATTTTAAGTGATAGTAAATTTTCTAACGTGAAAAAATAACGGTTTTGATTAGAAATATTTTATTTTGTGTAAAAAAATGTTTTTTTAGTAATTTTTTTTGAGTGTAAATTTTTTTTTGAGTGTAAATTTTTTTTGGAATTTTACATTAAAAAAAAAAAAATTACTAATTTTTTTTTTGAGTGTAAAATTTTTTGTTGAGTGTAACATTTTTTTCGAGTGTATTTTTTTTTTGTTTTGGTATAAAAATATTTTTGAGTGACAAAAATACGTTTTAAAATATTTTTGTGACTTACCAATGGTTGTAAAACAGGCTTAACGGGTTTTCACCACGTGAATTTAAGGTGAAGCTAATCTGATATTCACGGTTTTGCTAATAACTTTTGAACCACTGGACCGATTTGGGTGAAATTTAATACGAACTAGGCTGGAGGAACTGGAGGAAAATATATATGCCAAGCTTCAGCATCCTCAGAATTGATTTTCAAAAGTTATAGTGCTTTTTATCTCATAAATTCACGAAAAACCCTTGCCGAAATTTAGTCTTTTGCTCATAACTTTTGAACCACTGGACCGATTTCGCTGGATTGCAATACCAACCTGACCAGGTAAATGCCCAACATATATGCCAAACTTCAGGAGCCTCCGTAAAGTCTTTCAGACGGACGGACGGACGGACGGACATCGCTAGATCGTCTTAAAATCGATCAAGGATCATGAATATATATACTTTATGGGGTCCTAGACCAATATTTCGAGGTGTTACAAACGGAATGACAAACTTACCCAGGAAAATTTTTTAGAACCGATTCTGAAAACACTTGTTCTAGAACAGGTTCTTCGGTAATTATACATCATTACACTTTAATTATTCAGAACAAGTTAAGTTAAAATTATTGTGAATCTTGTTCTCTGCAATCAAAGTTTCATAACATTTTGGTTCTCAGGAATTGAAAAAAAAAATTATGTGTCAAAAAAATTAAAAAAATAAATATCAATTTTTTGTTAACCAAGAAGAAAAGACGAAATTCTATCAAATTATCAGGAAATAATCGTGAAAATTGTTGATACAAAGGTAAGTAAATTAAATTTTGATTGTCTGGGTCTGGTCAAATACTAATAAAATAATGTTTTCCATTTTTGTTTGCAGAAAATCCATGTTCTGGTTGCAAAGCCCAAAATGCAATTTTGGAGGGGACAAAGGATTTAGTTGTGGATGTGGATGTGAATTTTCCATCTCATATAAGATTATCTTTATCTTTACTTAATAAATTAATCCAATTTAAAATATTTTTTTTATTCTCATATCTGTTCCAAATTTCACTTCAAGAACCGATTCCGAGGAACAAAAATATGTTCTAATTTTGCTTACAAACACCTGTTGCTTTTGGGACAATCCCTTTGTAAAAAGAATCGGTGTTGCACAAGAATTAGAACAGGTTCTAGGGAAGTATAAGTTGTTCCACAATCGGTACTTTGCAACCGAAAATTTTGCTGGGTATATATGTGGGTATGATACTTATTATAACTCCCAATCATCCACTTTGTTTATTATTGCTTTAAAGATATCTTGTTAGTTTGAAATACTGTCTTTGATAATTTTGATTTTTGAAATAATTAGAATTCAGTCTTGTTGTATTCATTGAAAATAAATCGTTATTTTGTATTTTTTATAAACCTTTGTGTCCTTTTATTTACATTTGGGGGCTCAACTAAAAAATTGCTAAGGACGAAGAAGCTCACATGAAGAAGCGAATAAAAGCGAAAAGTAAATTATAACACGTTAAGAAAAAGGCGAAACAAAGAAGTTAATATGATTGAAATAGAAAATTTGGTATTTTTCGGATTAAACTTCGCAATGTTAATATACATTTTGCAACTAAAAGAAGAGCTGAAGAAACTGCAGGTATCAATAAAAGAGTCAATAAATGAAGTGAAACATCCGTTAAAGAAACAGGTTCAAAGTCAATCTGCTGCGCAGGAATCTGATAGTTTACTTAGGAAAACTGATCGTGAGGCTAACAGCGGGCAGCAAAAATTTTGTCATTGTTTTGGATTTAAAGGCGTTGAAAACATCATTGAATATTTTTGTGGTGAGAACATTCCAGTAGAGCAATGGGTATCAAACTTTGACGATATTGTAGATATATTTAAATGGACAAATAAAGAGACAATATTTTTTGCAAAAAAGCAACTTCGAGGAGCGGCAAAGGCATACATGTTTATGCAACGGGGTATTGTTTCATGGAGTCAATTTAAGGAAAGGTTGATAAGTGAATTTCGTGTAGAAGTAAATAGTAAAGACGTTCATGAAAAATTGAGTATTAAGAAGAAATTAAAATCGGAGTCATGGAAAAGCTATTTTTACGCAATGAGAGAATTGGCATCTTCAATCAACCTGGACACTGTGTCGACAATTAGTTACTAGTTAATGGTGTTGTAGATAAATCTTTTAGAAAGATAATATTGTATGGTGCTTCTAGCTTTGAAGAGTTAAAGATAAAATTAGCTGAGTATGAATGCCTTCAAGTGGAAAAATCGCGTAAGTCAACAATGTCAAAATGTCGAAGTAAATGTTTTGGGTGTGGCGAGTTAGGACATATTTTAAGGAAATGTCCAAATGCAGCTCGCGGTATGAAATGCTTTCAGTGCAACACTTTTGGACATATTTCAAAGTTTTGCACAAATAAGTCATTCAAAAAGCGGCAAGTTGGTGACGTCAATACTCAAGATTTTGTAAATACCGTTTTAATAGAACAAGATGGAGATTCAAAAGTGAACAGTGGAGATTCAAAAGTGAACAGTGGAGAGGCCATTGATAAATATTCAACATCTAAGCATTGTAAATTAGAAAATCGACAAGTTTTTATCACAGAAGGATCAAACAGAATGAAAAAGCCATTGAAGGGTGGGAGTAGTAAATCAAAGAAGTCTCGTGATATTGGAAGATAATTTTTTTGTTACGGAATCGGGGTCCGATTGTTGTCAGGATTGGCCGTGTGGGTATGATACTTATTATAACTCCCAATCATCCACTTTGTTTATTATTGCTTTAAAGATATCTTGTTAGTTTGAAATACTGTCTTTGATAATTTTGATTTTTGAAATAATTAGAATTCAGTCTTGTTGTATTCATTGAAAATAAATCGTTATTTTGTATTTTTTATAAACCTTTGTGTCCTTTTATTTACATATATACCCTCTATCACTAGAGTGGAGGGTATAAAAATGGGACGTATATAAATTATATACATAAGTCCATAAGACACAACTTTTTTTGGTGTTTATTTGAATAAAGAAATTTATTAAATTAGGATAAAAAATTTATTGACTCATTTATTAGGATAAAAAAATTCTAAAAAAACTTCGAACAATTTTCGAAGTCCCGGAAAAATTTATTTGCAGTTTTCTTTGCGCTTTGGAATATAAAAAATTTATTAAAAATGCTTTTAGGAAAAAATTTGGAAAAGTCCCGAAAAAAAGTAGTGCATTGAACCGAAACGGGTATGTATCCGGAGTTCCTCACGAAAGAAACAGGTGTTTTTTTATAAAAGGTTTCAAGTTTGTAATATGTAGGTCCAGAGACTCTATGTAGGTCATTGTGTATAAGTGACATGAGAACTATCCAGGACCGGCCACTTATCCTGCAGGGAAATAAAAAATATTCCAATTGTTATGAAAATTAATAAATTTTAATAAAAAAATTATTCTTTGAACGGATTTAAATAGAAAAACATTGGCAAAGCGCTTAGAAAGCACTTTTTCGAATTCATACTACCTTCTACACAAAAAATAAAATGCTTTGCCGAGACTTTTTCTTTGGAACGGTTGGCAGTTTCTGCCTGGGTAGTTTTCCAGCATCATTGTGCAATATTACATTATAAAACATATACACATACATACACTAACGCATACATCACTTCCTGTTGCGCATCACTTATCGCTGTGTACATACACAAAGAACATAATTGAAACATTTTAATGCATTTTCTGTAAAATAAAAAAAATACAAAAAGACTTACATTAAAAATGCAGTTCTTTATCAAAGAGTAAAATTAAGAACAAGGAACAACTTAAAGTTTAACAGATAAGAATTGACATGTTTTTTAATTTAATTTTTTTTTTATATAAAACTCTTCAAAACTGAAAACACCCTTAAAAAAAGTTATCATACTGGCTGGTATGAATTTAAGTATAAAATAAGTTAGCGTATATGGGTGAAATAAAAAATATCAGTGCTTATTGACTTAAAGCTATCTAAAACTTTTTTTATTTTTTATTGAAATCAGTTTTTTACATTTCAATTTTATACTTTTGTTAAAAAATTCTGATTAATTTTTATTAAAAAACTAGGTGAAACGCCCGGCCCGGGTTGACTTAGACAGTAATATCTAAATAGCTTCTCACCGGATCCATTCATACATACTAACTTTCTCATGACGAAACATGTACTTACATTCTGAAGTGTCGTAAAAGTTCACTGAAGGGTAGAATTTTGTAAAGAACTTCACCCCAGCGCCATCTACCGGGTCCAAATTTTATTTTTTTTTAACTTATTTTTGTTTGATAAATGAATCTTGAGAATTTTAGCCTAATTGTACCATAAATCCAAAAAATGGAATTATGACGACAACAGCGCCACCTATCGGGTCCAAATTTTATCCAGAAACTTATTTTTCTTTAAAAAATATATTTTGTTAATTTCAGCCAAACCGTACCATAAATACCATAAATTGAAATATTGCGACAACGGCGCAACCTATCGGGATTAAAGTTAAGAGAAACCTGGCTCAAGACTAAACTAATATATTGTCCAAGTTTGGTGTTAATCGGTCTAGCGGTTCTTAAGTTTTAGTAACACGTACCCCGCACAAACGTTTTTATATCCCTGAAAAAAAAGCATTACCACTTCTCAGTGGAGTGCTTTAAAACTATAACAAATGTAATGAAATACAACAAAAATAACAAAAAACACAAGACAAAAACACACAAACAGTTTTTTCTACTCCAGAATACATAGATATTCAGCACTTAACTCATTACCTATCGCAAAACCTCCATACAAATGTAAGTAGATATTCAGTAGAAAGGAACTACTCCGTGGAAGTAGTTGGAAGTTGTTTGAAAGCTCGGAGTACTTCTTATCTACTGAATATCTACTTACTTTTGTATGGGAGTGTCGCGGAAGGTAATGACTTAAGTGCTGAATAACAACACTAAAAATATTTTGTAAGTAAATTCAACCGAAAAAACGTTTAAAACAATCGTTTTTCCTTTTAAAAAACGGACTACTTATATTTCATTTAAAACAACGGACTTTTTCAGTTATTTTTAATCGTTATTAAATGACTAGACATTCCGTAAAAACAAACGATATTTCAGTTATTTTAACTGTTTACAATTTTTCATTTTGTGGAGTAAAAATTAAATTTTTTGAATAACAAACTACAAAAACCGTACTTCTGTAAAATTATACGGTATAATCAGTCACAAATAATTTAACTGATAAAAATATTTTTCCGTAACTTTTGTAGTTTATTGTTTTAACAACTGTATAAATCATTCAATATTTTATTTTCGTTAAAAAACAAACGATAAAACGTTTAAAACAACTTTAACTAAAAACTTTTTGAATAACCGTAAAAAGTTACTGTAAAACTCTGATTAATTTTTATTAAAAAATAAAAATTGTTTTATTCGACCTTTAAAATATAATATTTTAAGTATTTTTATTCTGGCTCAAGGTCATTATTTTCTTTACTAATTAAAACCATGATATTCTCATAGCATAATTTTCAAGAAAATTATTTTCTGTTTTAAATTTATCTGTGTTGGTCATTTTTGCAAGACTTAATCGACACGTGTTTCGGAATTTGTCAGATTCCATTGTCAAGATTATTTAGCAAATATAAAAACCCTATACTAAATTAGTAAAGGGAATTTACAAGACAAATCGCTAGTGATCAAACTAAAATATTAAAACCTATTCGACTCTACTCTCGTTGAGAATTAGAAGAAGAAAAATGCATCATATTAGTATGATCGCGATAGTCAAACAACACAACACAAAAATTATTAAAAACAGAATTTACATACGATTATCCATTGGACAAAATAATGACCTTGAGCCAGAATAAAAATACTTAAAATATTATATTTTAAAGGTCGAATAAAACAATTTTTATTTTTTAATAAAAATTAATCAGAATTTAACCAAAATGGTTGGCACGCCATGGTGAACAAACCTAATATGGTATAACACCCGCAAATACAACGTTTGCAAAAACAAATAACATTAGTATTGTCCAATGGATAATCGTATGTAAATTCTGTTTTTAATAATTTTTGTGTTGTGTTGTTTGACTATCGCGATCATACTAATATGATGCATTTTTCTTCTTCTAATTCTCAACGAGAGTAGAGTCGAATAGGTTTTAATATTTTAGTTTGATCACTAGCGATTTGTCTTGTAAATTCCCTTTACTAATTTAGTATAGGGTTTTTATATTTGCTAAATAATCTTGACAATGGAATCTGACAAATTCCGAAACACGTGTCGATTAAGTCTTGCAAAAATGACCAACACAGATAAATTTAAAACAGAAAATAATTTTCTTGAAAATTATGCTATGAGAATATCATGGTTTTAATTAGTAAAGAAAATAATGACCTTGAGCCAGAATAAAAATACTTAAAATGTTACTGTAAAACTTTTCTGGGTGAACTTTTTATGGAGTAGAAAAAACTGTTTGTGTGTTTTTTTCTTGTGCTTTTTGTTATTTTTGTTGTATTTCATTACATTTGATTTAGTTTTAAAGCACTCCAAATAGAAGTACTCCGCACTTTTTTTGCTGGGATATTAAGATAAAAATTGTTTTATTCGACCTTTGAAATATTATATTTTGAGGATGTTCATTCTGGCTCGAGGTCATTATTTTCTTTACAAATTAAAACCATGATGTTCTCATAGCATAATTTTCAAGAAAATTATTATTTTGTTTAAATTTATTTATGTTGGTCATTTTTGTAAGACTTAATCGACACGACTAATTCCGAAACACGTGTCGATTAAGTCTTGCAAAAATGACCAACATAAATAAATTTAAAACAAAAAATAATTTTCTTGAAAATTATGCTATGAGAATATCATGGTTTTATTAGTAAAGAAAATAATGACCTCGAGCCAGAATAAACATCCTCAAAATTTTTTAAAAAAATTTTAAATTTTTAAGTCAAAAGAAGTTCACACTTAGCAAAAAAAAAATTTGGTGAAAAAAAAATTAAAAAAAAATATTTTGTTAAAAAAAATTGTTTAGATTAAAAAAAAACTTTAAAATTTAGTTATTGTTTTGATCAAAAATATTTTGTTGATGAAAAAAATAAATTTTAATGTAAAAAAAATTAACGAGCTTAATTTTTTTTTGATGTTGTTTGTTGAAAAAAAAAAAAATTGGTGAAAAAATAAATTTATTAAAAAAAAAATACGAAATACAAATTTGAAAAAAAAAAATTTATGAAATCTTTTTTTTTTTTTTAAAAAAAAAATTTGATAAAAAAAAGTTTTTTGAGGAAACATAACAGTGTGCTAAAAAAGGCAACAAAAAAATATGCAGGTGTTCTCATACGAAAATTTGAGTTGGTTGGAGTACAAAGAGTACGGAATTACTCATAGTTTTTTTTTTATCATTCCGTTTAGTACTTTTTTTATTAGCAAGTGTGTTGGTGCGGATCCACGGGGGGGGGGGGGAGAGCCCCTTGGCAGGAAAAAAATAGCCTTTTCTTAAAGTTTCTTTAGGATATATATCTCGAAAACTAGAGATGAAAAAAAAAACGGTAGCTAGATTTAAAAACACCGTACCCCAATTATCCAAAATTAGCTATCGGAAACCGGGCAAAAAAAGTTTTGCTCTGTGTAACCTTACAACTTTAGGAGAAATTTTTGATAGAAATTCTTCTACAAAAAATGTCTCGTAATGTTAGAATTTTTTATATTAAAAAAGCATCGGATTATAAATTTTCTAGACGAAAAATTTTGGAATTTTCTAGACGAAAAATTTGGAAATTTTTCTATAGGAATAATTTGCGAATTTTTTACAGAAAAAATCTGACATTTTTTATATGAAAAATCTGTCAATTTTTTATAACAAAAATCTGACAATTTTTCTATAGGAAAATTTTAGTTTTTTAATAGGAAAATCTGAGAACCTGTTAAGGGAAACTCTGATATTTTTTTTGGAAAAAAATCTAAGAAGAAAATAGAAAAAGAAATTATGTGAGAATTTTTTTCTAAAACAAACCCTGAAAATCTCAAAATCGTTCTATAGGAAAAATATTTTTGAATGTCATTACTTTTTTTATAGGAAAAAGTAACGGGATCTATAAATTTTTCTATTGGAAAAATTACACGGAATCTGAGATTTTTCTATTTAAACATATTTTAGAATCGTAAGACGTTTTCTTTCTCAGAATTTAAGTCTTTTTAATAGGAAATGCTAAGACAATTTCTATTTGCAAATCCTAAAAATCAAATTTCTGAGTTTTTCGATGGAATAAAAGTTCTCAGAATTTTTGAGTTTTGATATACAAAAAAAATTTCTAGAATCTAAGACTTTTTTTTAAGAAAAATGACTAAGAAACTGAGAGTTTTTCTATCGAAAAAATGCATGAAAATCTGATATTTTTAGGAAAAATGTTTCAAAATATATGACTTGTTTGTAGGAAAAATTTCTTAGGTTCTCAGACTTTTCAATATTAAATACTTCTCAGAAAATGTTTGAGGATCTTATATATAATTTGTCTCAAAAAACTATAATTTTTTATAGGAAAATGTCTCCGAATCTTGGAAATTGCTTAAAGTATATATATATTTATGATCTTCGATCGATTTTAAGACGATATAGCGATGTCCGTCCGTCTGTCTGTCTGTTGAAAACACACTAACTTTTGAAAGACTTTACGGGGGCTCCTGATGTTTGGCATATATGTTGGGCATTTACCTGGTCAGGTTGGTATTGCAATCCAGCGAAATCGGTCTGCTAGTTGGATACACCGAAAAGCGCTCTTAAGATGCTCTGAATTCACATCACTTTAGAGCGCTGAAAAAATCGCTTTAAAGATGCAGTGAATTCATGTATATTTTAAGAGCTGATTTAAGCAGAATAATGATGAAGCACATTTGACTATTTCTGAAATACAAATTACAAAATCTGAAATACAATTGACTTTTTCTGAATACAATTGGAAATCTTAATTACAATTGAATAATTCTGAAAATCAGTTGACTCCCTGCAAGCATTTGGAAGAAATATCGCCTAAGAAATTTCCAATTATAGTTCTAAAATTTCAAATTACTTTCAAAAACTTCCATTTATGTTTCAGATATTACCTTTATAACCAAAAAAAAATTAATTACATTTTCAATTATATTGGAAATTTTTGAAATATAATTGAACATTTTTAAATATAATTGGAGATTCTAAAATATGATTGGACATTTTTTGTAATATAATTTGTATTTTCTGAAACTAAAGTGGAAATGGTGTTCTAATTTTTTTTTCATTTAAAATGTGAGGTGTTATGATTTAAGCACTATTTGCAGCGCTGATTAATGATGCAGTGAAATCATGTGTCTTTGTCCAAAACTCATGGATTGTTATTCTAAAAGTGTTAAATATATTCAAAATGAAAGCCTGCACCCAAAAAATTACATAGTAGCATAGCTAACAAAATCCATAGTTATTTCAAATCATTTTTAAATCAACTATTTATAATCAATAACAACTACGGACAAAGTTGATAACAACAATTTTTTTTTTATTTGAAAAAGCAAAATAAAAAAAATACAAGTGTCAGAAATAAAAATTAACAAATTAAAATCAATACATATTTTTTATTTTAAACACTAAATGGTGTGAATATAAATTTGCATCAAACGTGCAAAATAATTTTTTTTTTTTGCAAAATAAACCAGCACAAAAGATGAAAAATGGAGGACAACGAAAAATATGAACAGGGATGGAAGGATTTGGTAAGAAATCTATATATGGGGGTTTTCGTGTCAACTGACACAACTTTTGAAACCGATATCTTCCGATCGGGATGAAATTTGCACCAAGGTTAGTCCTATTGGATAGTTGTTCAGACACAATTTTTCAACGAGATCGGTCAAGAACTCTCTGAGTTAGAGGGGGTCGAAATTTGACGTTTTGGCCAAAGAGGTGTTGATTCTCATGCATGTACCTTCTTACCTATTGTTTTTAGCAAAATGTGACCCAAAGAGTTTAGATAGCTATTTCTTCAGTCTTTCGAAAAAAAATATAAAAAAAATAAAAAAAAAATTTTTGACTTTTTTTCTTAAAAATCCAAAACTTTTTTGACTTTTTCCTCAAATTGGGCCCTTTTTTTTTTTTTGATTCAAAAGAAAGCTTAGGAGATTTCCTTTAAGAGTTGTGGGGTCGCTTAGTGGGATGCGAGTGGGATATCTATGAAAAAATTTTTTTTTTAACTTTGGAACACAAAAACCGGTTCTTTAATTTGCACTATTAGGCGTGGGATAGCTAACCAGTTTTCGATTTCGATCCGCGATACCCTCTAATTTTTTTAGGTTCGAAAAAGAAATCACTAGCCAAAAAATGAGGGTGGTGGGGAGGGGCCATATCGCCCCTCATTGGGGTCAAAGTTGGGCGTAAAGAGGTAAAAATCCTCAAAAAGCCCCAAAACTCCCCTAGAAACGCCCCTGGAGGGGTGCAATGTGAGAATTTTCTGCCCCCAACATTTTTCTTGAACATATCTTACCCCTATTTCCATTTCCTAAGGGGGCTCCCATACAAAACATTTTTAAAAAATTTGATCCTACCATTCTAACTTACCCTAAAGTGCCCCTAGTGGGGCCAAATGTATGACCGACCTCCATTATTTTATTAATTCCAACATTTTTTGCAAACATACCTATAATGTATCTTTAACCCTTAAGGTGGTCCCCATACATTTCTTTTAATTTTTATAAATTTGTTTTATTAAACCAGCTCCTACCGCCCCTACCGTGCCTCCTAGAGAGGCAAAAATTTCGACCAACCCCCATTATTTTTTAGTTACCAACATTTTGTCCGAACATCATAACACCCTATCTCCACTCCCTAAGGGGCTCCCATACATTATAAAAACATGTATTTTTAAAATCTAATAAAATAATAAAAAAAAATGTATGGGGACCCCCTTAAGAGTTGAAAATAAAGGGTAGGTATATTCTAAGAAAATGTTGGAGTTGAAAAAATATTGGGGGCCGGTCATACATTTTACATCTCTAGGGGCACCCTATGGACAGTTAGAGCGGTAGGAGCAAATTTTATAAAAATGTCATTTTGTATGGGAGCCCCCTTAGGAAGTGGAAATAGGAATAGGAAATAGGTAAAATTTAAATCTCATTTTTGAAAATGTTTGTATTCTTCGATTTTTTTGAAATTTTTTTGTGTAAAACTTCTATCAATTCTACAAATGTTTTGCCCAAGAGTATCGTGGATAACGATTATTACTATTTTTTTAAATTTTTTGAAAAAATTTTATTGTAATTTTTCAATCTTAAAATCATTTCTACTGCTCATAGAGGGGTCCTTTATAAGACCGACCCCCATTAATTTTTACGTCTTAACATTTCTTTGGAACAAATGGGGGTCGATCTTATTAATGACCCCTCTCGGACGCACCATTGGACCGGTAGAAGCTGATTAAATAAAACAAATTTACAAAAAATTAAAAAAAAAATTGTATGGGGACCGCCTTAACAGTTAAAGATAGAGGGTAGGTGTGTTCAGAGAAAATGTTTGGACTAAAAAAATATTGTGGGTCGGTCATACATTTTGTTGCTCTAAGGGCATTATTAGGGCAGTTAGAGCGGTTGGAACAAATTTAAAAAAATGCCGTTTTGTGTGGGAGCCCCCTTAGAAATTGGAGATAGGGTATTAGTTTGTTCCAAAAATATGTTAAGACGTAAAAATTAATGGGGGTCGGTCTTATAAAGGACCCCTCTATGATGCACCATTGGAGCAGTAGAAATGATTTTAAGATTGGAAAATTACAATAAAATTTTTTCAAAAAATTTAAAAAAATAGTAATAATCGTTATCCCACGATCCTCCTGGGCAAAAAATTTGTAGAATTGATAGAAGTTTTACACAAAAAAATTTCAAAAAAATCGAAGAGTACAAACATTTTTGAAAATGAGATTTAAATTTTAAAACTTAAAAATCGCATACTAGAGCGCTTTTAAGAATTTTTTTGTGAAATTTTTTTAAAAAGTACGTAAAAAAACAAAAATTTTTAAAAAAACAATTTGAAATTTGGACCATTATTGAAAAGTTATGATTAATAGAAGTTTGAGTAAAGGAACAAACTACCAATTTTTCAAAATTCGATATCTTTTGAACGGGTCATCAAAAAAATCTGAAAACTTACCACGAAGGAGTTTTCGAAGGGTACTGAAAACTGTAAACAAATTGGGAAAATCTAAAAAAAAGTTTTTCAAAGTGTCCGATTTGACATGGAATGCCCCATATATGTATTGTTACTTTGTTAATTCGATACTTTGTTAACCAATAATGATTACAAAAATGATAAGCTTTAATCTAAAATTAAAGCTTATCATTTTTGTAAAATTGGCACATTATTCAAATTATATAGGTACCAAAAAGTGAATAATTTTGAGTTTTATATGTTTATAAAAAGCAAAATAATAATTTAGTATCGATTGCATTTCACATCGATTATAAGGTGTTCAAATACCTATAATTTAGTCCACACAGCTTATACGTCCCTTGCCTATTAAATTTTTTAGAGCAAAAATTCTAAAATAATTAATATTTTCTGGATTTAAAAAAGATTATTAAAAGAAAACTAAAAGAAATCCGCCATGACAGATTGATGTGGAATTTTATTAGCTAAAATTTCATAAAAATGAAAGATAAAACCGGTTAAGAGTTCCGACCTGTAGGCAAAATTGGACAAAAAAAAGTACATTTTCCCACTGTGCGTCGAACTGTTTATTTTGGAAAAACATAAAAAAAAATTGTTAAAAATTTAAATTCATTGAAATCCGCGAAACTCAAGTAGCTGCAAAAAATAATTGAGACGGAGGATACCCCTATTTCAAAATTTTAAGTTCAAGCGTCACCTTAAAGCGTGACCTTAAAACTAAAAATTCAGAATTTGCCGAAGTGAGACCTTAATAACTCGAGAAATATGCAATCTATGCACGTGACGTTAAATCCGTTAGATAGGTCTTCAAAATATCTCTCATGTATAACCAATCTGAAATGTCACTTTAGTAGAAATATTAAAAAAAATGTAAACTGGTACAAATTTATTTTCTCCCCTATTTTATCAAAAATTGAAGGGGTAAATTAAAAAGTTTTTTTGTAAACATAAAATAATAATTTTTTTTCTTGTCAGAAACCGGTTTGGCAAAAAAACCGGTTTTCTGGTTTGGAAACACAATTTACAATCAAATATATCTACTAATGGATCCCCTTTGATTTTCGATAAAATGGATTAAAAAATGAGTTTGTCTTAGTCTTTTTTATTATTTTATCATTTGTCAAATATCATTTTGGTTTCAAAGTAAAGGTAACAGATTCAACATCACGTTCATACATTGTATATTTCTCAAGTTATTGAGGTTGGAAAATCGGAAATTATAAAATAGCATTATGTTTCATAACCTCATTTCTTGGATAAAATCGATTTGAGTGAGTTGTTCCCGACCTTCCAAAAATCTTAAAAAATCTTAAAAATTTTTTTGTTGCCAAATTTGATTGATGCCAAAAAGTCACATATGCCAATGTGTCAGCAGGTAAGTACATACTCTTAAATAAATTAAAAAAATTTCCAAACTAAAACTGTAAAAAATCCATTAATAAGAAATTATTTATGTGTGTGTATCAAGTTTTCCTTTCAAATTCATATTTATATAAGTGCCGTTATGACTGACATTTAAAAAGACTTACTGTCAGTAGTTGTAAAATGTTAAAAAAGAGTATAAAAATAGAAAATAATAAGAAAAAAAAAATCCAGAAATGACTAAAAAAATTGCTTAAATACTACGTGACAACATCTAACATATTAAACACCAGCGAAGCGTGCACACATATTAAATACAACGATATCAAGATGAAAAAAGTTTAAATCAGTGATCGGCACCCATTGCACGCTGGAGCCGAACACAATCGGTAATTCACATGTATACAACACGAATGTCAACAAAAAATCAACAAAGAGCATAAAAAAACAAATATTTTATTCAGTAGCAAGCTGACTTTCTTCAAAGCAGGTTGATGTCGCTTTGTTGAAGAAATACACCAACACATGCATATTTTTATTAAAACACTAAAGGCATAATTACTTGAGCGAATACGGTTCGGAGACGTGTCAGCTGATACGTTAGCTTGTATTAAAATAAATGGAAATAGGTACTTAAACGAATACGTGACGTAGTGTAGCTGCCGAACTTTAAAACGATGCAACAGCCCGTCACGCTACAGCACCGCTACAGTAGCGCTCAAGTGCCTGGGCCTTAATACTTTCATATGCCTCTTTGTGCCGACCACTGGTTTAAATGTACCTACTGTTTGGTCTAACATTTTATTATATACCCTACACACACGGTGAACCACAGCGATTTTTAGGTTGAACTTTAGTGTAGACGAAAAGTGTAAACGCAGTTTGATTTCTTCATGATTAAATGTTACACAACTGTTAACAGCGAAATCGTAGATGCTTGCATTCGCGAGATATCGCGAAATTAGTGTTCTTGTATTTTCGTAAATTTTGACACTGAAGTTTTTTTAAATATTTTCAAAAACTAATAACAAAGCAGTAGACATCAAAATCCTATCTTATCAAATTCGCGAGAAATCGCGAAATAATTTTTTTGGCTGTTGCTGTTTTTATACCCTCCAACAGTATGGGGGTATACTCATTTTGTCATTCCGGGTGTAACGCATCGAAATATCGGTCGGGGACTCCATAATGTATATGAGGCATTCCATGTCAAATCAGACACTTTGAAAATTTTTTTTTTTTAATTTTCCCAATTTGTTAACAGTTTTTAGAACCCTTCGAAAACTCCTTCGTGGTAAATTTTCAGATTTTTTGATGACCCCTTCAAAAGATATCCAATTTTTTAAAAATTGGTAGTTTGTTCCTTTACTCAAACTTCTTTTACTCATATCTTCTACAATAATGGTCCAATTTTTTTTTTTTTAATTTTTTGTTTTTTTACGTACTTATAAAAAAAAAATCCCAAAAAATTCTTAAAAGCGCTCTAGTATGCGATTTTTAAGTTTTAAAAACTAAATCTCATTTTTGAAAATGTTTGAACTCTTCGATTTTTTTGAAATTTTTTTTGTGTAAAACTTCTATCGATTATACAAATTTTTTGCCCAGGAGGATGGTGGGATTATAGAGGGTGCGTTATATATATACACACCTACCCTCTATCTTTAACTGTTAAGGCGGTCCCCATACAATTTTTTTTATTTTTTGTAAATTTGTTTTATTAAATCAAAAATAATGACCCCTCTCGGAAACACCATTGAACCGGTAGAAGCTGATTAAATAAAACAAATTTACAAAAAATAAAAAAAAAAAATATGGGGACCGCCTTAACAGTTAAAGACAGAGGGTAGGTGTGTTCAGAGAAAATGCTTGGACTAAAAAAATATTGTGAGTCGGTCATACATTTTGTTGCTCTAAGGGCACTATTAGGGCAGTTAGAGCGGTTGGAGCAAATTTTAAAAAATGTCGTTTTGTGTGGGAGCCCCTTTAGAAATTGGAGATAGGGTATTAGTTTGTTCGAAAGAAATGTTAAGAAGTAAAAATTAATGGGGGTCGCTTTTATAAAGGACCACTCTATGACGCACCATTGGAACAGCAGAAAAGATTTTAAGATTGGAAAATTACAATAAAATTTTTTCAAAAAATTTAAAAAAATAGTAAAAATAGTTACTATTTTTTTAAATAGTAGAATCGATAGAAGTTTTACACAAAAAAATTTCAAAAAAACTATCAGTTTTTAAAAATTCGATATCTTTTGAACGGGTCATCAAAAAAATCTGAAAATTTACCATGAAGAAATTTTCGAAGGGTACTAAAAACTGTAAGCAAATTAGGTAAAGCTAAAAAAAAAATTTTTCAAAGTGTCCGATTTAACATGGAATGCCTCATATGTGTTTTGATCAGTGATTGATTGTAAGACATTCTAGCGATGTCCGTCTGTCCGTCCATCCGGACAGGAGAGCTAGAGTCCTGAAATTTTTCACGAATATGTCTAATGGTCATAGCCTGGTTAAGTTCGGAGTACGAAAAATCGGACTGCGGGGGAAAAAGTTCCCCCTTTAAGATACTTTTGCATAGCAAGCGAAAAATTTTTTATGCCAGAAAAAGAATCCAGGAAGGTTGTCTACCACCACCGAACCCAGTTAAAAATATAGATCTTAAAAAAAGTTGGACAACGTTTTGTTGGTATTTAAAGGTAGTTTTAGAAAAAAATATTAAAAAAATTATTTGAAGTAATTATCCCTTATTTTTTAACGTTTAAAAATTTAAACGGACTTTTTGAAGAAGTATGACACACGCTAGATGCCTGGGGAAAATGTAATAACTTGGCTGATTTTCAACCGATTTTAGTTTTTAGTACCTTACTAGAAAGGCATTTTACTCTACATCATAATTCTGCAATCACTTGAATTTAAACTTAACTTAAAATACCAAAAAAAATGCGAAAACAGAAAAAAAAATCATATTTTTCCTTTTAATCCGTTTTTTAAACTTCAAGGACCATGCTAAACGCCTTAACCATTTCCGATCGTCCTAAATTATTGTGAGACGTGTTTTTACTTCGAAATTAATATATCTAGGGTAAATTAGGGTCAGTATCTACAAATTTAACTTTTTTGGAGCATCATATAAAATAAATCAGAGTCAACAAATAAAAGGTGCAATTTTCAAAATTTAAAAAAAAAAAAAATAGCAAAAATTGCGATCACATCTCGAATTATGGCTAGGGTAAGTTGGGGTTAATATCTACCAATTTATTTTTTTTTTTTGGAGCACCATATAAAATAAATCAGAGCCAAAAAATAAAAAGTGAAATTTTTAAAATTTAAAAAAAAAAAAAAGGAATTGTGATCACATCTCGAGTTATGGCTTAAAAGTTGCGTAATTAAGAGTAGAGTTTTTATAGTTTTTTAAAAAAAATCGAAGGTTTCTGACTTTTTCAAAAAGTTGATTTTAATTTTTAAACGTTAAAAAACAAGTGATAATTACCAACACCATCTTGAAATAAATGGCGGAAAATTGGTGCCCAAGTTGCAGTTAATAAGTACTAAAACATATCCAAAAATAAAATAAATCGAAAGGGGTCGGGTCTAAAAGTAAGTGATTTGGCTTGGAATGCCCTATATACAAATAAAAAAAACTAAAATTTCAAAAATCTAGCAAAATTTTAAGTTTAGTCAAGTTTTACAAGTTTTTTTCTTTTTTGGAACGAAATTTAAAATTTTGCAAATTTTACAATTTTTTATTTATTTTTCGTGACTTTTCACGTGACTCACAATTACTTGTGTAACATAAGTTTCAGTTACAAGTACTCTTATTCACGCGTTAGTCTCATGAATCATGCACTAATCTGATCATGTGTTCAACTCTAATTTTAATTGACACGAAATATTCCACTGATCTTATGGGGCATGACTAGAGTTTGCAAAGCGATTAAAATCGTAATCGTAATCGCGATTAATCGGACGAATTAATCGTAATCGACAAAAAAATCACTCGACTACGATTAATCATTACCTACACACAAAAAAAAATCGAGGTAATATTACCTAAAATTATAGTATAAAAATACCTTAGTGCCAGGCAAACGGGGCATTTGCTAAGTTAAAAGGTAATGTTACTTAAAAGCTAAGGTAATTCCTATGTTCGAAAATTTATTCTGGTTGACAGAAATATACCTTAGCTTTTTAGGTAAAATAGCATTGATAAATAGGTAATATTACGTAAATAATTAGGTGGTATTACCTTGTATTAGTAATGGCATTTTTACACCATTTCCTTTCAAAATTTAAATAAAAAAATACGAAAAGTTTATTATTTTTAATTTGTTTTATATTTTTATTTTTTTTTAATGTCTTAAATTTTAAAGAAAAGTTATTTATTTTTGAGAAAGATTATTCTAGTTATTTATATAGAAAAATTATCTATTCTAATACACTTATTAAATAGAAAAATTTTAAGATTCTGAGATATTTTAACACTCTGAGACATTTTTTATATAAAAATCTTAGAATTTTTCTATAGAAAATATATCTCAGAATCGAGATTTTTTCTATAGAAAAATATCTTAAAATCTCAGATTTTTTTCTATAGAAAAATGTCTCAGAATCTGAGATTTTTTCTATAGAAAAATGTCTCAGAATCTGAGATTTTTTCTATAGAAAAATGTCTCAGAATCTGAGATTTTTTCTATAGAAAAATGTCTCAGAATCTGAGATTTTTCTATAGAAAAATGTCTCAGAATCTGAGATTTTTTCTATAGAAAAATGTTTCAGAATCTCAGATTTTTTCTATAGAAAAATGTCTCAGAATCTCAGATTTTTTCTATAGAAAAATGTCTCAGAATCTGTCTTTTTTTTATAGCAAACTATCTCCGAACCTGACATTTTTTTTTTTATAGAAAAATGTCTCAGAGTCTGTGATTTTTTTTTATAGAAAAATGTCTCAGAATCTGAAATTTTTTTTTATAGAAAAATGTCACAGATTCTGAGATTTTTTATATAGAAAAATATCTCAGAATATGAGATTTTTTCTACGGAAAAATGTCTCAGAATCTGAGATTTTTTCTATAGAAAAATATCTCAGAATCTGAGATTTTTTCTATAGAAAAATGTCTCAGAATCTGAGATTTTTTCTATAGAAAAATGTCTCAGAATCTGAGATTTTTTCTATAGAAAAATGTCTCAGAATCTGATTTTTTTTTCTATAGAAAAATGTCTCAGAATCTGAGATTTTTTTTCTATAGAAAAATGTCTAAGAATCTGAGGTTTTTTCTATAGAAAAATGTCTCAGAATCTGAGATTTTTTCTATAGAAAAATGTCTCGTAACCTAAAATTTTTTCTATAGAAAAATGTCTCCAAATCTGAAATTTTTTCTAAAGAAAAATGTCTCAGAATCTGAGATTTTTTCTTTAAAAAAATGTCTCAGAATCTTGGATTTTTTCTATAGAAAAATGTCTCAGAATCTCAGATTTCTTCTATAGAAAAATATCTCAGAATTTGAGACTGTTCTATAGAAAAATGTTTCAGAATCTGAGATTTTTTCTATAGAAATATGTCTAAGAGTCTGAGATATTTTCTATTCAAAAATGTTTCAGAATCTGAGAATTTCCCTATAGAAAAAATCTCTCAGAATCAGAGAATTTTTCTATAGAATAAATGTATCAGAATGAGATTTTATCTATACAAAAATGTGTCAGAAAATGTCTATAGAAAAATTCTCAGATTCTGAAACATTTTTTCTATAGGGAAACTCTCAGATTCTGAGAAATTTTTGAAAAGAAAATATCTCAGACTCTAAGACATTTTTCTATAGAAAAAATCGCAGATTCTGAGACGTTTTTCTGTAGAAAAATCACATATTCTGAGACATTTTTTCCTATAGAAAAGTTCTCAGATTCTAAAAATTATTTTCTATTGAAAAATTCTCAGATTCTAAGATATTTTTTCTATTGAAAAATTAAAAAATTCTGAGATATTTTTTCTATTGAAAAATTCTCAAATTCAAAAAGTTCTCAGATTTAGAAAAATTGTCTTTGAATTTGAGAACTTTTCTACAAATAAATGTCTCAGATTCTATGAAATTTTGTACCATTATATCATTATAATTTAGAAACAATCGCGTTTAAAAAATTGCGTGTAAAAACTTAGACATTCCATGTAAGCACTTGTTTTCATTTTTAGAACTGCTTTAAATTTCCTTTTTTTCTAATTCTTGATGACTTCTTCACATCATAATTTTCCTAGAATTGCAATTCGCGATATCTAAAAAAAAACATTAAAATTATTAAATTTACTCTTTTTACGAATAAATTAAATAATAAAATTACCTTTTCTTACATAATTTGTTTCGAATTGTTAATTTCCATCTGTTTTATTGCGTTGAAAAATCATGAAAATATATGTTGAAAAATTTTGATGTTTGTTTTATTTTTATTTAATTTCAAATTATTGTCAACAAATTTTTCGAAGTTCTACCTAAATTGAAAAGTAAAAACTGCATAGCTAATAGGTATTTAAATTACATAGTGCTAAGGTAATATGCCTTATATTTTTAAATTCATAGAAAAAATAAATACCTATGCCAGCTAAGGTGTTATTACCTCTATTTTTTTTTTTGTGTGTATAAAATACACTGTTTTTATAAAAAAATTAAAATATATAAAATCTTGGTCCAATATACATTTAACTTGTTTGCAATTTTTCTTTCCTTTTTTTCTCGTAAATTATCAAATTTAAATTCTGATTTTAGCAACTCCGTTTTGTGGTAAAAATATATTCAAAAGAATTTGCCCGGATTGGGTCAAAAAACGTAATTTTTTCAAACTTTGACGGCTGGTTGTCGACTGAAGATGCTGCTGTAAAATTGTAAAATAAATTTTTGCACAACCAGCTTGTCATCAGTAGGGATGAGATTTTCATGCACTAAGAAATTGAAAATATGCGCTAAAAAACTCAAAATGTGCACTAAAAAATCTTAAAATATGCATTAAAAAATAAAATGTGTACAATAAAAATCTTGTTTTCATAGAAAAAACTTCTTAAATATCAAAAAATATCGCCGGCAATAAATAGTAACATGTAAAACTTTGTATAAGCAAGGTTTTTTTTATGTATGTATGTATGTATATATCTTTATTTACAAATATAAAATTTAAAAATAAAAAAATGAGTTATTTAATTAACAATGACATAAGTCGTCTGTTATAAATATATAAATATATATGTAATTTAAATATTAAAATTTTAAAAAGTATAAACAAATTTAAAAAATATTTATTAAATGTAGCAAAAGCTGTAGCTGTTAAAAAAAAATAGATTTTATAAAAATTCATTCATTATCGATTTTCTATAGTTTAATGCAATTTTTATATAACTATGGAGTATGTTCCATCCGTTGAATATTTGGCCATTCAAAATATTTTTGAGTTCATTTTCATCTAGATAGGTTTTACCAAAATGTCTGTTTCTGATTACCCTAAAAATTGGATATCTTGCCATAAAGTGTGGCAAAGTTTCGTCTTCACCTGTATTACATAATGTACAAGTTTTACTTTGTGTTGTGTTGAAATTATTTGCATTTAGAGGTAACAAATCACACCTTGCTCTAAATACGTTTGAAATTTGCCATTGATTTTTTAAATTTTCTATGTAGTTTATGCCCACTTTATGATCTAAGAATTTGTAAAAACGTGATTCACTGTTAATTGCCTGTTGTTTTAGTTGTTCAGAGGCTTTTGATTTTAGTTCTTGGAGCAAAAAAGTTCCACTATAAATCCATTCTTGCGCAGAAATATTTTCAGACGCAAATTGGACTCCAAATTCTCTACTTAGATTATTCATCTCCTTTGCCCAAAATATATTATCTCGTAATACAATTAATGACAGTTTATTTGGCAATCTGTTTTGGTTGTACTGAAATAACGTTTTGTAAATATAGTTCATATGCAAATTTAATGTATAAAAATGGCTGCACTCTGCATTTGTTTCCAAAAACAAAGTGTAGTTGGGCGCGAAATCTGGAAGTTTCAAGATTCTTTTCATAAAATAACGCTGTAGTTTATCTACCTCTTCAAACAAACAGTATCCCCAGATCTGAGCCGCATATGATTGTATGGATCGACAAACTGCTTGAAAAAGCTTCCATTTAGATTCCAAACTTATATTTGGTTTGTTTAGAAAACTGTTCCACGTTGAATTAATACTATTCTTGGAAGATACATTTCTTTTTTGAATATGTTTTCTAAAACTCATTTGCGGTGTCAAAGTTACACCCAGATAGTTGTACTCATTAACAATTCTGACTTCTTGATTTTTATACCAAATCTTATCTCTTGATGCCAGTCTACCACCTTTTCTAAATACCATAATTTCTGACTTCAGCATATTGACTTCCATATTCCATTGCTCGCAGTAATTTTCCAAGTTTATTACCATGCTTTGTAGAGTTTGTATATCATCAGCTAATAACACAATATCGTCTGCGTAAAGAAGCAAACGTACGTTAATATCATCTATTAATAGCCCATTACCCAGGTGATCGTGAAGATCGTTTAAATATAGAGCAAAAAGCAGGGGTGACAAAAGGCACCCTTGTTTAACACCTGTATAAGTTTCAAAGTAGTCAGAAACCTCATTTCCGTTCCAAACTGCTGATTTTGTGTGTCTGTAGACGTTTTCTATAAGATTTACTACTTTCGTTGACATACCTAATGCATGTAACTTATAAATGAGCGGTTTTCTCGGCACTCTGTCAAATGCAGCTCTAAAATCAACGAAAAAAGCATAAGTTTTCTTCTTCTCATTCATTTTTGATTTTACTATAACCGATAAATTATATATATTATCGACAGTTGAATAGTGTGGCCTAAACCCCGCCTGGAACTCATTCAAAATATTATATTGTTCTACCCACTTAGTAAGTCTAGAGTTAACAATACCCATTAACAGCTTTGCAGCACAGTTCATAAAGGAGATTCCTCTATAATTTTCAGCAGTATTCATGTCTCCTTTTTTATAAATTGGGAATATAATACTACGTGTAAACTCATCTTCCACTTTTCCGGTTTCGAATATTACATTAAATGCTTTAGAAAGTTCGATAAGAAATTCATCTGAAGCATATTTAAACATTTCATAAGGCACTCTATCATCTCCTGGGGCTTTATCTGGTTTTGTCTTCTTAAGAGTGGATTTGATTTCCTGCATGGTAATAATTTTGTCTAATTCGTGATTTCGATGAAGCATTGGTGCATATTGGATATTTAACGACAATTGTTGTTGGTTTAATAGCAATTGAAAGTATCTTCTAAAATCTTCTGCCGGTATTGATGTACCAATTTTAAAGCAATCACCTCTTATTTCTTTTGCTAACTTCCACCATTGTTTTGAATCATTAATTTGATTGATTTTGTTGTTGATCTTTTCATGGTACTCTTTTTCACTTTTTCGGCATTCGCTTACATATAAATATTTTGCTTGCAAGTATTTTTCTTTATCTTGTGGATCATTAGTTTTTCTGAATTCATTTAGTAGCTGAAATGATTTATTCCTTGCTTTCAAGCAGTTATAGTTAAACCACTTTGATTTGAATATTGGAGCTTTTTTATTGTGTTTAGGATTTGGAACTGAAATATTAATCAAATTGATAAGGCTCTTTAGATTCATGAATTCCCCTTGTGTCCTTTGTAGATTTTTGTTAAGATTTTCTTGATATTTTTCTTTATATGAATCTTTCCATCTAAGTTTTGGTAGCAGATTTAGCTTCTTTTGATTTTCACTCACTGTTTTTACCATCAAGTTCAATTTAAGCGGCATGTGGTCTGACCATATTTGTGAGTCAATTTCAAAATGTTTAATATATTTAATGGCATCAAGCGCTACTGTACAAATATCATTTACAGATTTGCCTGGATTGCTAAGAAAAGTAAATTCTCCGCTTTCATCACCAAGTGTACGACCATTTAATACTACCAAACCAAAATCATTACAAAACTCCCACAAATTTCTGCCCTTTGTATCAATGGTATCATCTTTGGATTTTCTTTCCATAAAACCTGCTTTAAAATTAGATTTATGAATTTCTTCTAACTCCTGTTGTAGTCTGCCAATACGTACGTTCATATCACCTACTACTATCGCATTTTCAAAATGATTATTTGAAAATAAACTTTTTAGCACATTAAATTCGTTAGACCAGTCTGCACCTCGGATATAAACAGGTACAATATTAAAATTGATTGCGTTTATTTGTATTTTAAGAATTACGATGCCATCTATTACATTAAAAGAGTGTTTTATACGACTATTTTTCAAATTTTTATTAAAGCCATATACACAACCTCCACTTGCTCTACCATAAATGCTAAAACGACTTGCTGGCTTCTAGTACAACTCAAAATTTTTAAAATACTTTTTCCAACTGTCTATATTATGCTCTTCTACGTGGGTTTCGAACAAGGCAAATACATCAAAGTCACACACATAATTAAAGAATTCTGGAACCAGACATTTATTACCTAGGCCGTGAATATTATACGCTACTACATTTAAATAAATATTTTTATAATTTAGTTTTTTGACATAAAATTTTTTAACAAAATATCATAATTAATATTAATTTTTTCAAAATCATCTTTATATAATTCTTTGATAGTATCATATCCTTCCTGTTTACCGCACACCAGAGTTTTTTCCTTATTCCATTTTAAAAATTTATCGTTAATCTTTATTCGATCATCAATAACGTTAACTCGGTGTAAATCGCTTATTTCTTTAATCTCCTTTTTCATTTGAAGCAAAACTCTTTTTTCTTGTTGTTTGTCCAAATCTTTTTCCACGTAAATTGAGGTTCCAGCTAAATTTTTTGCATTTTTAAGGATATGGTGTACACTTTCAACTGAGTCCAATTCCACTAAAACGGTCATCTTTTCTTCCCTTTCATAAAGTTTCCTAGTAGATCTTATCAGTGCGGTTTTAGGTAATTTAAGTTTTCCGAAACAAATTCTTCGAACTACTGCATTGGTTGAACTTTTTGCATTTAACCCTTTAAAAATTAAATTTTTGCTTTTTATTTGCGACTCTAATTGAGTGATTCGTTTTCTGTCAATCTCCTTATCAGCTTTCAAACCGTCCACTTCTTGCCTTAGAATTGAGTTTTCTTCTTTTAAAATATCTACGTCGCACATTGGATCCTAGACGCGCATTTGAGACCCAAACAAATGTTTAGTTATTTACAGTAAATGCTCATATTCGTTAAGTAGACATCCTAGGAGAAAGAAAACCGTTCATAGAAAGAAAATCCATCGCTTAGTTTAGTCAGGACATAAATTCAAAGTAAGGACTTTTTGCATAAATTTGAAAAAAATAATTTTTATTGAAGACTTTTTTTACTTTTTTTTTTAAACTACTTCCAATAATGCGATTTTCCTGAAATTAAATGGAGATTGTAGCTATAACTATTACCTTTGTTACCCATTTTATGGTTTTTAATATTACTCTTTTTAAGTAGGAAATACAGGCCATAAAAAAGTGTCAGTTTTTGAAAAATTAAAAAAAAAACTATTTATATTTTGGATTGCAACTTTTGTGGGGAACGGAAGGGAATGGCGATTCTTTTTGTACAATAAACTAGAAGTATCACTTAATACTCCTGGGGTAGAAACTTTTGCAGCCAGTTGCAGCTGCGCCCTAGAGTGAGGTTTAAATTGGGGTCTACAAACGAAAAAATAAATATTTTTAAAGTGATTATTTTTTAAAAAAATTTACTGTTAATCGTTTTATTACAATTTTACTTAAATGACCTATATTGTTAACAGACAACCGCAGTTTCTAATAACTATTGATTTTGATACCCTACCCCGCTTTATTAAGGTAAAAATAGTTTCACCTAATGCTTGTAACTAAAAGGCTTTCTTGACCGCAATTACGGCCAAAATAACTGGAATAGAAGACGATATAATAAAACGGGTTGTTATAATAGTACTTCTGTGTATCAACGCAAATGAAAAAAAATAATTCAGTTAAGTTTATAAAACACATACATGGAACTGCAAAATTATAAGTTGAAAAGCATGGTTGGTGAACCATGAGTCCCACTGTGCATACAATTCTAGCTCATGACACTATTTTTACAAGAATTGTGATTGTCCGTTGGTATTAAAATTACCCTTAACTAATTAAGTAACATTTTAAAAATATTTGGCTTTTTTCATGGCAATTATCGAAGTAGGTTGTGAAAAGATATGTGATTTTAAAAGCTATAAAAGAAGATATGTGGCATTTTAAAAGCTATAAAAGAAACTTTAACAGAGAAAACTCAAAAACAAACAACCTGCAAGATGTTTTTAGTATGGTTATGATTGAGTCCGATACAAATATATCCCTAATAAGACAGACAAGTTGAAAGTACTGATTATAGAGTAATGTTTTTATAATATTTTTTTTTTCCCAAATAACTTAACAATTATTGCAAATAACGCGAATTTACCGTGTGTTGCTTCTTTGTTTGATATTTTTCCCCATTATTTTTGTTTAAAAAATCGAAAATGATAAAAGATAGAAAGCAGTTAATTTTGCAGGCTATTTTAGTGTAGGGTGTAGACTTTACCAAAATATAAAAGAAACACTTTGTATTGAATGGTAAGCTGTTATATTGTCACTTAAAATCCGTAACTGTTTTAAATAATTGACCACCATTTTATTTTTTTATATGAATAAATTAACCAAATTTGCCTTAAATTTACAAGTAGGGTACTAATGCGAAAAACGTCTAATCCACATGTGTGCGTTCTTTAAGGTCTCCAGTTTTTATAATGGTAAAGAATGTCGTAAAATTCCTATCCGTTCAAGAGTTATAACCAAAAAACGTCGATGCGCGCCTTTTCCATACAAAGTTCCCAATGTGCGTCGTTTGAAATAGAAGATATTTTATCCAATACTTCTTTATTACTCTCCTTAATAATCATTCTAAGATCATCAACACTCAGGTCTCCTACTCTTCTTGTTTCAGTTTGTCGTTCATTTTGCCATTCTGGTGATGTATCAGCTGGGGGGGTGAAATAAATCCATAGGCAATAAGGCCATATGGCCTTATTTCTCAATTCAATGGGAAATAAGGCCATATGGCTTTATTACCAACACGATTGAGCAATAAAGTCATATTGATTTTGCAACCAAAGTGGAAAAAAAGCCATATCAGTTGAAAATGTGGAAATATATTTCCCGTAAATCCTGCTACCCAAAAAAAAAATTATTTAGCGAAGCCGCTAAATTTATTTATGGAGTTTGCAATCCCTAAGCCCGGCCAAAGCCCAATGGCTAAAAAAAAATTTTTGTGACTATCTTTAAATTAAAAAACCATATATACCAGGAACCTCGGAACTTAGAGGGGTCTAGAGGCACCAATTTTTTATTGGCAGGGTTTTTAATTTAAAGATTGTTTAACAAAAAAAGTTTTTCTGTGTAGCCGGCCTTCGGCCGGGCTTAGGGATTACAAAATCCATGCATTAAACCCACCCTCTCCGCAAAGTAAAGTTTTCTAGGATAGCAGGCCTTTGCGCTATCAAATTTGTTATGCCTCAAAAAGGCCTGATAACTAAAATAGCTTTGGTTTGCAGAGAGGGTGGGTTTAATGCATGGACTATGTAATCCCTAAGCCCGGCCGAAGGCCGGCTACGCAGAAAACCTTTATTACAAAAACACAAATCATAGAAGTCGTTCGAAATTTCGCCCAAAAAAAATATTTTGGATTTTTTGACAATTTTGTTTTGCGAGAAATAACATTTTTAGACCTATCATTATGGGCTATATGTCGCAGTTCGGGCGATATGACATTTACGGTTTTGTGCGATAAGACCTTGGGCGCTATGTCCGTACGCCATTTCAAACTCCATAAATTAATTTAGCGGCTTCGCTGTATATTTTTTTTTGGGTAGCAGGATTTACGTGGAAATATATTTCCAAACTCTCCGCAAAATAATGATGAACATTTTTAAGAAATATTTAAATGGGTAACAAAGCCATATATGGCTTTATTTCCAACAGTGGTTGGTAATAACGCCATATGGCATTATTTCTCAACTCTTTGGGAAATAAGGCCATATGGCCTTATTGCCTATGGCTTTATTTCACCCCCCGTATCAGCTAGAAACCTTTTATTTACGTTCCCGCGGGCCACAGTTTGTTCTTCTGGGTTTGACATTCTTTAAAAGTTTGAAAAGGACTGTATATTCAACTTGATTCACCCTGTGAAGTTTTGGTAAACTTGGCAGCACTTAGAAATTATCAAAACAAGTGAAACAGGTGATTTTTATTTTCCAATAAAATTTTGTGTTTTATGTATACGATCACTTGTCTCTTTCGATTGAGTGTTTTTAAAATTAAAATTTATACGGATTTTTTGCATAAATTCATCAAATAAAAATGAAGAAAATATATCCAAAAAGCATGTGATTTTAAAGTGCAAACATCTCACCAGAAGTGGATCACCTCACACAACGTCCTTAGCAAGTTTTACTCGATTCTCAGGTTGGTTTAATATGAATTTTGATGTTTATTTACGAGCTTTTAAAAAAACACGTCTATACTGTTTAAATTTTGCTAATCTTTTCTTTTTTTTTTTATAAAATTAGAAAAATTTATAAAAAAAATATATAAAAAAAAATAAATTTCAATTTGTGTTTCTGCTAATTTATGCTAAATATGCCAAAATATGCACTTAAAAGCTACAAATATGCACAAAATATGCATATAAAATCAAAATATGCAAAAATATGCATTTTCACCGAAATATGCAAAAATATGCAAAAACAATGCCAATTCAACGCAAATTTCTTGATTCGGAAAGATAATTGGTCGGTATCGTTTTTAGACTATCGACAAAAAACATTCATTTGCATGGAAATCTCATCCCTAGTCATCAGCTAGTTTTTTCTACACGATCCAGCAAAAATTTTGCTGAACTGGAAGCAGCTTTAGGAAAGGAATCATGTGTCTTTTCAGCACTCTTTGTACACTGATAGAAAAACTCTTCATATCACTAATGAATGGAATTCATTAACGTTGTTTCATTGCATCACTGAAATTTTTCATATGCTGAATGAAATTTCATACATATTGTGCAAGATATTCATTAATTTTGATTCATTAGATTTCGTAGTTTCATTAAAAAATTTCATTGAGTTTTATTTACAAAATTTTCTTTTTTTTGACACTTGTCGTGTCGCGTCTGTTTAGTCTGTTAGTTTACGCGGGCAAAAAACAGCTGATCAGAGCGTGATTTTTTCTAAGAATTTTTTTAAGAAATTGTAGTTGTAATTATTCGACCTTTCAAATTGTAATTAAGTAAATAAATAATCGAGCTCAAGGCCAGTGTTTTGTTTAATAAATCTTCTTCATTAACTTCCAATATTTCGATCCTCATCGAGGAACATCATCAGGGAGTAAAATTAGATTTTTAACGCAAAAAACTTAAAGTTGTTGATCAACAACTTTAAGTTTTTTGCGTTAAAAATCTAATTTTACTGCCTGATGATGTTCCTCGATGAGGATCGAAATATTGGAAGTTAATAAAGAAGATTTATTAAACAAAACACTGGCCTTGAGCTCGATTATTTATTTACTTAATTATTTTTTTAAGAAATTGAAAATGAAATGTTGTTGATTAGTTATAAGTATTTATTAAAGTCGCGTTGTTTTAAATTATTTCGGAGTTTTACTTATGGGGGTTTTCGTGTCAACTGACACAACTTTTGAAACCGATGTCTTCCGATGAAAATTTGCACCAAGGTTAGTCCTATTGGATAGTAGTTCAGACACAATTTTTCAACGAGATCGCTCAAGAACTCTCTGAGTTAGAGGGGGTCGAAATTTGACATTTTGGCCAAAGAGGTGTTGATTCTCATCCATGTAACTTCTTACCTATTATTTTAAGCAAAATGTGTCCCAAAGAGTTTAGATAGCTATTTCTTCAGTCTTTCGAAAAAAAAAATATAAAAAAAATAAAAAAAAAATTTTTGATTTTTTTTCTTAAAAATCCAAAACTTTTTTGACTTTTTCCTCAAATTGGGCCCTTTTTTTTTGTTGTTTTTGATTCAAAAGAAAGCTTAGGTGATTTCCTTTAAGAGCTGTGGGGTCGCTTAGTGGGATGCGAGTGGGATATCTATGAAAAAATAGCTAACCAGTTTTCGATTTCGATCCGCGATACCCTCTAATTTTTTAAGGTTCGAAAAAGAAAGCACGAGCCAAAAAATGGGGGCGGTGGGGAGGGGCCATATGGCTCCTCATTGGGGTCAAAGTTGGGCGTAAAGAGGTAAAAATCCTCAAAAAGCCCCAAAACTCCCCTAGAAACGCCCCTGGAGGGGTGCAATGTGGGACCGACCTCCAATAATTTTCTGCCCCCAACATTTTTCTTGAACATACCTTACCCCTATTTCCACTTCCTAAGGGGGCTCCCATACAAAACATTTTTAAAAAATTTGATCCTACCATTCTAACTTACCCTAAAGTGCCCCTAGTGGGGCCAAATGTATGACCGACCTCCATTATTTTATTAATTCCAACATTTTTTGCAAACATACCTACAATGTATCTTTAACCCTTAAGGTGGTCCCCATACATTTCTTTTAATTTTTATAAATTTGTTTTATTAAACCAGCTCCTACCGCCCCTACCGTGCCTCCTAGAGAGGCAAAAATTACGACCAACCCCCATTATTTTTTAGTTACCAACATTTTGTCCGAACATCATAACACCCTATCTCCACTCCCTAAGGGGCTCCCATACATTATAAAAACATGTATTTTTAAAAACTAATAAAATAATAAAAAAAAATGTATGGGGACCCCCTTAAGAGTTGAAAATAAAGGGTAGGTATATTCTAAGAAAATGTTGGAGTTGAAAAAATATTGGGGGTCGGTCATACATTTTACATCTCTAGGGGCACCCTATGGACAGTTAGAGCGGTAGGAGCAAATTTTATAAAAATGTCATTTTGTATGGGAGCCCCCTTAGGAAGTGGAAATAGGGGTAAGGTATGTTCAAGAAAAATGTTGGGGGCAGAAAATTATTGGAGGTCAGTCTCACATTGCACCCCTCCAGGGGCGTTTCTATGGGAGTTTTGGGGCTTTTTGAGGATTTTTACCTCTTTACGCCCAACTTTGACCCCAATGAGGGGCCATATGGCCCCTCCCCACCGCCCCCATTTTTTGTCTCGTGCTTTCTTTTTCGAACCTTAAAAAATTAGAGGGTATCGCGGATCGAAATCGAAAACTGGTTAGCTATCCCACGCCTAATAGTGCAAATTGAAGAACCGTTTTTTGTTTTCCAAAGTTAAAAAAAAAAAATTTTCATAGATATCCCACTCGCATCCCACTAAGCGACCCCACAGCTCTTAAAGGAAATCACCTAAGCTTTCTTTTGAATCAAAAAAAAAAAAAAAAGGGCCCAATTTGAGGAAAAAGTCAAAAAAGTTTGGGATTTTTAAGAAAAAAAATCAAAAATTTTTTTTTTATTTTTTTTATGTTTTTTTTCCGAAAGACTGAAGAAATAGCTATCTAAACTCTTTGGGACACATTTTGCTAAAAATAATAGGTAAGAAGTTACATGGATGAGAATCAACATCTCTTTGGCTAAAATGTCAAATTTCGACCCCCTCTAACTCAGAGAGTTCTTGACCGATCTCGTTGAAAAATTGTGTCTGAACTACTATCCAATAGGACTAACCTTGGTGCAAATTTCATCCCGATCGGAAGACATCGGTTTCAAAAGTTGTGTCAGTTGACACGAAAACCCCCTTATGTATTAAAAGTAAACGTTATAGTAAAATTTTGTGTGAGAAAACTGAGTGAAATCTATAGATAAAATAAAAAATATGTGAAAGTGTTTTTTTTAACTTTGTTATTTTGTGATTTTTCAGATTTTTTTACGAAATTTTAAATAAATTATTAATTAATTTTTGTGAGTTTTATATCAGTTCGTGGTTTTAATTATGTTTTACAATTTAAGGTTGGGGTAAAATTTTGTGCGAGAAAACTAAGTGAAAACAACTTTTTATTATTTTTAATTCTATGAAAAGATCATACATATATTTCATTTTAAAAATAAAAGTAACATTTATTCAATAAAAGCATTTCATTTCAAAAATAAAAAGTAGGATTTATTCAATGAAAGTACTTCATAAGAATTAAATACTTTTTTCATTAAAGTAATGAAACATTTTCATAAAATACAATTTATATTTTGTATGAACAATTTTCATTAATTTAATGAAACTTGTTATTGCAATTACTTTTTATGATACCCATTTCATTAATTCAATGAAACCCTACATAGGTTCCTTTTTAACGTCATTTTTCATAACATTAATGTAGATTTTCATTATTGTCATGTACAAATTTCTATCAGTGTAGAGTTGATTTAAGCGCAATAAAGGAAATCTTGTATTTTTCTCCAAAAATTCATAATTTATCATTCAAAAAGTGTAAAAAGGAAAACCTGTGTGAAATTTTATCAAAAAGAATTAAAAAAAAAATTCTTATCAAAAAAATAAAATGATGCTCCCTTACTACTACTGCATTATCAAGAGCCCTCTTTGGATGCCCTGTAATATGCTATAAAAAGAAGCTGTGTTGTAATATCGATTTATTTTGTAATCTCGATGTATTTATGCTGGGAGAATTCGAAAGTTTATAATTTTATTTCTTAAAAACATTAATTTTTGTAAATTCGTTCGTTCTGAAATGTAAATTTTAAAAGATTTGTGCGAAAAAGCTATTGCAATTCAAATTATTTAAAATATTCGATTAATCGATAATCGCGATTAACGGCGAATTTTTTAATCGTAATCGCGATTATGGAATATCTCGATTATTTGAAAACTCTAGATATGACAGACTCAATTCCGTTCGGATTTGAAAAAAGTGGTTTACTCGTAAAACGCAAAACGAATATTATTTTTTTCGGAATGAAATCACTTTTAAAAATCAAAGTAGAATTGAAATGTATAAAAGTGGTTTCATTCCGAAAAAAATATTTGCTTTGCGTTTTACGAGTAAACCACTTTTTACAAATCCGAACTGAATTGAGTCTGTGACATGCCCCTATTTTAGGTCCAGCCAAACGTATTGGGTTGGTTAGTTTAAGCATAAATATCTCGATAAATGAATTTTGAAGCCTTTCTGCCTCAGGAAAAGTGGTATCCCAAAAATTAAATTCTTTTATTTTTTTATGAAGGAAGTTAACTAAGATTCGGCACCGCCGAATGAAACACTCTTTCTTACTTTTTTTGGATTTGTAAATGTCACTGGCGTTGTTGTAGATCTCATTATTATTGTTTTGCTAAAAGCATAAGTAAATGTTGTTTCTTTTAATAATTTCAAAAAACATTTTACTAAATATACATTTTACATTATACACACATTAGGGGGATGCAAAATAAAATAAAATTATATTGTTGAGTTTATATCAGGCAGCCGCTGATAAAGCTATAGGAGGATTTTTTTTTTTTAAATAAAAAAATGTGGATTTGACTTGATAGATTTTAATAGCATTGCTTCATTCTGCGTTCTCGGATTTTCTTTTCTCGTTTTTAAAGGTTTTCAAAGTTTTAAGGATATCAAAATATGGTTATCTGATGGCAGAAGGCAATCTCTAGAAATTAAACTAAAAACTATTTTTGGCTGTGTCGAATATTTTATACCCTCTAAAATGTTAAAAAAAAAATAAATAAAATTTTACTGGGTTCCTTTTTTTAGAGTGGGTGTAGTGCCGGCATAGGACGTTGTGGGACACACTTTCTCTCGCAAAAATTCATTTATTATGATTTTTGCACTTAACTGTACAATTTTATCTCAATTTCGTCGGTAGAATCTTAGAATCGATCACTGATTAATAACACAGTGATATAAAATCGAACTTTCAGAATCGGAATGGGATAAAACCAAAAGAAAGTGAAATTTGGCATTTTTCATAACAAAAACCCCAAGGATTTTTTTAAAATTTTTTGTGAAATCTGCATAAATCGAAAATATAGCATTTTTTACATAAAATTAAGTACCGATTTTTTTGGGACAGGGTTGTTATTTTAATTTTTGTGATTATTGTAAAAAATACTTATATCGTTTTTTTTATACAAATAATATATGTTTACAAACACGTTTTTTATATCACAAATATTTTATAAAACACCGCACAGTGGGTTCGATGGTACCCAAAATGACGATTAATTTAGATAAGCAGTAGTTTTAGAATATCATATATTTTTATTGATGAACTAATATAAACACATAAAAATACACATTTTGGAAAAAAAAATTGGAAAACATTTTTTTTTAACCTGTTAGGCGTTTTTTTATTTTTCGGAAAAAAAGGGTAATAGTTCAAAATTTTTGCTGCAAATTTCGAATGAAAAGCGATAAATTAATAAAAAAAAAAAAATGGAAATTAAAGTGTACATAATGTGCTATCAAAGTAATTAAAGAAAAAAACGCATAATATGTATTTATATTATTATAAATTTTATTTAAATTCCAATTTTTGTTTTTCACAAAATCTCATAAATGTACAAATTTATCTGAAAAAAGTGATTTAATGGAATATTATAGTTTTTTATTAAAAAATTCTCCTAAATACAAAAAAACACAGCATTTTAGAAAAAAAAAATTTAACAAAATTTTTTTTTTAATCTTTTAGTGTTTTGTTTTTTGTTTTTGGAAAAAAACACGAAACCCTTGAACATTAAATAAAGCCACAAAAAACAAATGGAGGGGACGCTTTTTTGGCGTAGGGGGGAGGGTTTACCTGGAGGCTATGGGGGACACCTTCCCCTCGCGATAAGTGTTCCCAAAAAAAAGTCAGTTTTTGCACCTAATTAATAAAAATTTATGATTATTTAAATTATTTTTTCTATACACGCCCCCAAAAGGAGCGGACCGAAAAAATTGGCTTTCCTGATCCCCCTTGCTTCAAATTCAGGTCGATGAACTTCATATGGCATAAAAATGTTTCATTTATTAAACAAATATACAAATAAAAAAAATATTTTTCTGGGGTAGTTTTAGTTCTTCAAGGGGGAACTTTTTCCCCCCTGCTCCGATTTTGCTTGTTCAAGAACTTAACCAGCCTATGACCATTATACATATTTGTGACAAACTTCAGGATTCTAGCTCTTGTTTTATGTACTTTATGGTGAGCTCAACAACAGACGGACGGACGGACACATGGTTAGTCACAGAATGTCTTAGAATCGATCAGTGATCAATAATATACACTTTATGGGGTCCTAGACCCATACTTAGATGCGTTACATACGGAATGGCAAAGTGAGTGTAAGACCATACTGTAGTTGAAGGGTATAAACACACATATAATGGTCTTGTTCAATAAATTATACCCAGAATTTTTACACAAAAACGGGAATAAAAAAAGGGCCGGGCATTTTCTGTACTTTTTTTCTTTTAAATAAAAGCTGATATCCTATGCTTTTTTAAAATCTACAAAACTTAATCCAACTATTACTAACTTAATATGTGTGGCCCATTAAATATGGAAAATATCCCAATTTCGGACCCTTTTTAAAAAAAATATTAAAAATGTTAAGACACAATTTTAATAAACAAAAAAAAAAATTTACAATTTAGTTTAATACCTGGTATTTAAGGTTCCATTATAAAAGATTTTCTTTTAAAAGAAATAATACTACTGATAATCACTTGAATTGTAAAAAATTTAATTTTTTTTACTTGTTTCAAAAACTGCAATAATTTGCTATCTTTGACAGCTCACCGAAAAAAAAGTAAACAACTTATTGTTAGTTGATTGATTTTGATAACTAGTGTTGCAGAATTTTATCTTCTTTTACCCCATACCAAATTTTATAACAAAAACTTAATTTATAAATTTCAATTAATCGCCACTTTGAAACCATTTGAACCCAATGTGCACCGGCCCAAAAAAATCGGTACTCAATTGTATGTAAAAAATTATATATTTTCGATTTATGCAGGTTTCAAAAAAAAATTATGGGGATAACGTTCTAAAAAATGCATTCAAAAATTGCTTTTGCGTTAAAAACGCATTTAAAAAAAAAAAATATGTTATTCTTTCGTTTAATGCAGGTTTATCGTTTATTACACTGAAAAGTTGTCATGAACTAAAAGTTAGTGAGGAGCCTTGGTTAAGAGTCTTAGCTCCATGGACTATTTTTTTTTGCAAAATTTCTGTCTATAACTTGCAATCCGTTTTGGATTTTGTATCATCCTAATGTACATATTTTTGCTTTCAATGACAAAAATAATAGATGTTAAAGCATATGTATGTGTTTAAATTAGACTCTTTTTTTTGTTAGTTTGTGTGTGTGTTTGTATATGTTTTATATGTGTTTTGTTTTTTTTTTATCATTTAATAAATCAAAATAACTTTTCATTTTATGACAGCTTTAATAGGCGTTACTCTTGACATTTCTTTTCGTTTTCAGTATTATTTTTTTTTTTTTCATTGTTCATATCCATTTAGTGTAAGTCTTTAGATTTTTTTGTTTTGTCTTTTTTTCCCTTAACTGGGTGTCACTTAAATAGACATATGGAGTTAACAATATTCTCTTTTATGTATTTTTGTGTTTTTTTCTAATTCAACTTCTCATACATATACTGGAGGGTATTTGTGTGTTTGTATTGGTGTTATCTATGTTTTTATCTCATTTATGACAAGAATTTGTTATGAATTTTTACTTAAGCGAGTTAATTGAGTTGGGTTTATTAATCTTTAATATTGTAATTTAGATTATTGATAAAGAAGGGAAATACAAAAAATATATGGGGCATTCCACGTGAAATCGGACACTTTGAAAAACTTTTTTTTAAATTTTCCCAATTTGTTTACAGTTTTTAGTATCCTTCGAAAACTCCTTCGTGGTAAATTTTCAGATTTTTTTGATGACCCGTTCAAAAGATATCGAATTTTTAAAAATTGGTAGTTTGTTCCTTTACTCAAACTTCTTTTAATCATAACTTCTTCAATAATGGTCCAAATTTCAAATTTTTTTTTTTTTAATTTTTGTTTTTTTACGTACTTTCTAAAAAAAATCCTAAAAAATTCTTAAAAGCGCTCAAGTATGCGATTTTTAAGTTTTAAAATTTAAATCTCATTTTTGAAAATGTTTGTACTCTTCGATTTTTTTTTAAATTTTTTTGTGTAAAACTTCTATCAATTCTACAAATTTTTTGCCCAGGAAGATCGTGGGATAACGATTATTACTATTTTTTTAAATTTTTTGAAAAAATTGTATTGTAATTTTTCAATCTTAAAATCATTTCTACTGCTCCAATGGTGCGTCATAGAGGGGTCCTTTATAAGACCGCCCCCATTAATTTTTACGTCTTAACATTTCTTTGGAAATAAATAATACCCTATCTCCAATTTCTAAGGGGGCTCCCACACAAAACGACATTTTTTTAAAATTTGTTCCAACCGCTCTAACTGCCCTAATAGTGCCCTTATAGCAACAAAATGTATGACCGACCCACAATATTTTTTTAGTCCAAACATTTTCTCTGAACACACTTACCCTCTATCTCTAATTTTTAAGGCGGTCCCCATACAATTTTTTTTTATTTTTTGTAAATTTGTTTTATTTAATCAGCTTCGACCGGTCCAATGGTGCGTCCGAGAGGGGTCATTAGTGAGACCGACCCCAATTTATTTTTACCCTACAACATTTTTTCAAAACATACCTACGCCCTATCTCCACTCAGAAAAAATGTTTGGAATAAAAAAATATTGTGGGTCGGTAATACATTTTGTTGCTTTAAGGGCACTATTAGGGCAGTTAGAGCGGTTGGAACAAATTTTAAAAAATGTCGTTTTGTGTGGGAGCCCCCTTAGAAATTGGAGATAGGGTATTAGTTTGTTCCAAAGAAATGTTAATACATAAAAATTAATGGGGGTCGGTCTTATAAAGGACCCCTCTATCACGCACCATTGGAGCAGTAGAAATGATTTTAAGATTGAAAAATTACAATACAATTTTTTCAAAAAATTTAAAAAAATAGTAATAATCGTTATCCCACGATCTTCCTGGGCAAAAAATTTGTAGAATTGATAGAAGTTTTACACAAAAAAATTTAAAAAAAATCGAAGAGTACAAACATTTTCAAAAATGAGATTTAAATTTTAAAACTTAAAAATCGCATACTAGAGCGCTTTTAAGAATTTTTTGGGATTTTTTTTTAGAAAGTACGTAAAAAAACAAAAATTTTGAAAAAAAAAAAAATTGAAATTTGGACCATTATTGAAGAAGTTATGATTAAATGAAGTTTGAGTAAAGGAACAAACTACCAACTTTTAAAAAATCAATATCTTTTGAACGGGTCATCAAAAAATTCTGAAAATTTACCACGAAGGAGTTTTCGAAGGGTACTAAAAACTGTAAACAAATTGGGAAAATTTAAAAAAAAAGTTTTTTAAAGTGTCCGATTTCTCATGGAATGCCCCATATACATAAATTAGTCAGATCATATTCTTCTTCTGGAATTATAGGAGATTTCATTAATATGGCGATAAATGTCGGAATTTCTACATTGCTGCGTATTAAGGCGTTTAAATAAAAAATAAATATCTATAATTTTTAGAAATTAAATTTTCTTCTGCATTTTTTTCAACTTGAACCCTTATAACAAATATAATTAGAGCCCGAGCTCGATCTGTACTTACAGAAAACCACTAATAGAATTACTGACAAAACATGTCGCCATTAGGCACGTCTCCGAAACAGAAAATACAAATTCCTTCATTTGTGTCTGCAATTCCAAATCATGTTGGTAACCCTTGCAAAATAATGTAAGAGACAAAAAAGTTGAAAGAAATTATGAAGTGAGGTTGAGATTGCTGGAAATGAAATTGTATCGTTGGAAACTGTTAAAATTTTTTCTGTGAGAAACTATAAATATTCACATATGTATATGAAAAACAATTTCTATTAACAAGACAAACCGACATTTAAAATCCTACTGATGATAACACCAACTGGAGCGTTTGAAACCGGTATGGAAATACTAGAAATGTCTATAATTTTTATAAATTAAATTTTTCTTTTGTATTTTTTCAACCTGAACCCTTTTAACTCATTTCTCTCTTTACAGATCAAGTCTAAACTATTACAAAAAAAAATATAGAGGTCATTAAAAAAAATCCGTTGAAAAATGTTAAAGTTGCATGCATTTGAGTAGAAATGCAGAATTCAGTTTTTATACAAATACAGCAATATTGGTTTTTACATTCGGCACATCAAAAAAAAAAAAAAAAACATCTGTTTTTGTATAAAACTGAAATTGTGCATTTTTGTTTAAATGTTTCTTCACGAATTAAAAAAAAAAAATATACTATTTTCTTCATAATAAATGGGACTTGAATTTCACATTCAGAATTAAAATTTAAAAATTATTTAGCTAAGTAAAATTTTTCGATTAATAGCATCTAATGCTATAATCAGATTGAAAAATGTTGTATGTGGGGTTAATAGATCATTAAATTACCTTTAATTTAATACTAAAAACAATGAAATCCATCAATTTGTTCCGGATATATTTTAGTTTAGGTAAAACCACTTTTTTAAAAAGATGAAAATTTAAAAAGTTGTCGATATCTCGAAAACTGTTCTACTTTTAAAACTTTGGTGTGGACTTTCGGATTCAGCGTAAGATTTTACGTGTAAAATGAATCCAACATGTCATGGATCAAAATTTTCTATAAACTAGTGTTATTAATTTTTATATGCAGAAACAAAATTTGCAAAATTTTAAACTTAAATTCAGTAAATTCAACTAAAAAGCGGTTGAAGCAATTGCATATAGGTCGTCGTAATTGAATATTTCACAGTGGCTTAAAATCGATTTTAGTTTTAGGAAATAATCCGGCCATTCCATAAGTAATGGACCGATTGCAGTGAAATTTATACCGGTTATAGGCAACATAATTTCGAGCTTAAGTCTAAGCGGTGGGCCACAAATGTCTAATAGTGGCACTTCCAGGAGCCCTTAAATTAGGATGCTTTTTGAATACAATTAAGAAGTGGAGTAAGGGGGTAGGTATTTTCTGAAAGAATGTTGGGGGAAAAAATAATGGGGGTCGGCCATACATTTTACCCCTCTAGAGTGGTACATGTGAGCGCTATGAGCTGACGTCCTAAAAAAATAAATTTAAACACAAACAAGTAAGAGTGTTAAGTTCGGCTGTGCCGAATAATATTCCAACATAAAAATTGAAGGGGTGATTTTTTTTTTAATTTTTAAACATTTACCCCAAGCGGTAAATGTTTAAAAATTCATTTATTATGTTTTTTGATCTTAAGTTATACAATTATTACATTTTTTGTATTTAAATTTTTTTTTAGGACATCAGCTTATAGCGCTCACATGGTTCAAAATAAAAGGGTAAAATATATGGCCTACTCCCATTATTTTTTCCCCCGACATTTTTTCAGAACATAGCTGCCCCCTTTCCTCACTTCCATAAAACAATGTCGGAGCGGTTACCGGTTTCGGTCATGGGAAAGTATTGGCGCAAAACAAAGGCGGCAGCGGAAAATTCTGTCAAACGTTTATATTTACAATATTTTTTCACTTTTTCTACTCATTTTTATTTAATTTTATTATTTTTTTTACTACTATGATTTTTTCATATAAGCCCTGTTTTCGCATAACCGTATATATGTTAACATTAACCGTTTAACCGAAAACGCATCCACTTTTAACAAAATGTACTTGGCATCACTGTGGTTGGTTCAAAATTTATTAAGGCAAGCAAGAAAAAATATGTGTATGTCTTTGCTTTAACAAGAAGAAAAGGGTTGAGTCTATGCTAATTCATTAAAAATGTTACCTTGGCTTCACTTTTTATCGAAGCTTAAAATTAACGCCGATAATTATACACGCTAAAAATAAGCGTGGATAATATAAAATTTTTATGGGCAAGCGTTTATACGGTTATGCGAAAACAGGGCTATTGATTCGTTTTTTTTTTTTAGAATTTTATACATTTTTTTTAGAGATTTTTGTTTACTTTATCGAAAATAATTGAAATATTTATAAAAATGTGGCAACATTTTTTATCAAAAATTAATAGAGAGAGAGAAAAACCGACACAAAATTAAAATTAATTTTATTCAAGCGGTTTTCGGTCGAGCGGTTTTTCTCGCCAAATTTGTATGAAAAAACGTCACCGACATTGTTGTGCGGGGACTCTAAAATTAATTTTTTTTTTCAAAATATTGGGCGAAATTTTAACATGTAAACTTTCAATATGCAATTAAATTTTTGTTTTTGACCATTCCTGTTGGCAACGTCCTCGAGTCATTCTCAGTGACGGAGCGGTGAAATGTCAGAGTCACTGCTGACATCCACAAGACATCTCTATGTACTGGGTTGAAGACAGTTTCATACAAATTTACAAAATGTCCTTACTCAAAGTCAGCAGTGGTAAGGGGTGACCTTCTGGGGACATGTCACTTAAGACTTCTTTGGGGAAATGTCTGACGTAGGTCATGCGAAAATACAAAAAAATTTCGTATTTCCTTTAGTTTTTACTTTTATCCATTTTCCTTTACAAATTATCGTTCTCATAATTAGAAAAAACTTTTCGCCCTTTTTTAGTCCCAACTGGATTTGAACCTGGAACCTCCAGTATTTAGTCACATACCTAACTACTTGTTCCAAATTTTATTTTGAAAATTTGCTTGTCTATTTGTTACTTTTATTATACTTGTTAAATTTTGATTTGATTTTAAATAAATTTATAATATTCCCATCTTTTTCTTGGAAATTGCAGAGTTGCCCAGATCTAAAATTATAATTTAATATACTGCTATTCTGAAGACATTTCCTATTAGACGTCTTAGAGGAATTGTCCACACTCTTAAAGCAAACATTCAGTGCTGACAATGTTAGGACATGCCATCAAGGATTACCTATGATTTGTCAGAATCTGAAGACATTTCCTCAAGGAATCACTGTGGAAATTTCCTCAGTGACACATTTTCCAACTGGGATATTGCAACGAAATTTTACATTTTTATAGGTCTATAGAAAATGTTAACATAAAACAAAATATAAAGATTTGATGCAAGGAATCTCCCTATTTGATTGTTAACTATTATAAAAAAAATGATTTTCTGCAATTTTTGATGCCACGCCTATATTAAAGGGGGCGATTATTAGTTATATGTAAGCTACTTACATATTAAAGAATCTATGTTTTCTTTGGAAGGGACAATCAAAAATGTTTTAACTTTGACAGCACACTGTCAAAAAAGTTACCACCTTTGAATAACTGTTTTCAACGGTAATGATCCATTATTTTATCTTCGTTTATTTTATATCAATAATTTTTTAAAAGATTAAAACTATAATTTTAATTAATTTTAATTTGCAGTATTTCAACCACACCTAATATGCATTGAATCGTCTTATTGCTGTTAAAGTAAGCAGTGGTGAATGAGTGATATTTATTAATGGATATTATTTATTAATCATTCGTATACGGTCAAACCAGCAGACATTTTTAAATTATCTAATATGCTATTTACATATACCCCGAAATCCATATAAATTTGGATTTCAAATCCAATTAAAATCTATACCGTTTACATATGCTTTTTTGTCATTTAGCGGGGTTTTGTTTGTAATAACTCTGTATTTTCTTTTGATTTGTGTACAGGGTTGTTAGTGGGAAAATTACCCAATTTTATAAATATTTCTAAAAACAATGATTTTTCTTTGCCGGAGCCAATATTTTCAATCCCACTAGTATATATTGGGACCACAATATCAAAAAATGTGTTTTTATGTAGAGCTGCTTCTTTAAATGCAAAAAAATTAACATTTTTGCCAAGTTTGGGGCCGCCACCATTGAGTGTTTTTCTTTGTTAGGAAGACCAAATTGGTCAACTAAATTATGCGTTTACCATTTGCAATGGTAAATTTAAAATGAAACATTGTTAAACATTGTTTTTATTAATCTTTTACTAGTTTTTAAAAAAATAAATTTTAATTGTTTTTTTCCTTTATAAAAAACAACAACAGCTGATAAAAAAAAAATCGTGTGCATCGTTGCAAAAAGCATTAGGGATGATTATTTTGGGAAAAACCATAGTTGTACAATTAAGTAGTAGACATTTTTTGGGATTTTGAATTGCGATTTTACGATTTTCCCAAAATCCAAGTTTTTTTTTGTATGGGATTTGACATTTGAAATCCAAAAAAGTAATGGGATTTACTTGGATTTTCATTAAAATCCCACTTTTTCTGGATTTCGAGGTATATGTATGTTAATGGCATATTACGAATTTTTTAACTTGCTGATTTAACTTTTCTACTTGGTTAATTAAGAAGTTTATTTGATTTTTTTAGTTTCAAAAACACCAAAATCTGTTTGGCTTTGGCAGCAAAATGTACATTATTTTCAATTTTTTGTTTTCTTCAATTTACATTTTTTTTTTAATTTTAAAAACAAAACAAAAAAAATTTACACTGTAAGTAAAATTTAAACTTTTGAAATGACTCACAAAAATGCCGAGACACCCCAACTTATTTTTTTGGTCATAGAATCCAATGGTATACTCCGTTTTAAAAAGTGAGCTCCAAATAATGAGATATTTTGATTTTAAATTTGCGAATCTAGAGTAAAAATTGAATAAATACAAAAAAAAATTATAAAAATCATCAAAATAGGAGCAAGTATTGTTCCATGTCCGCTTGAAAATGGACGTCCATTATTTCAAGATATAAATTTAGATAAATAACAAGTTTTTTTAAGTTTTTTCATTCAAATAACATGAAAAATCGCCTTAAATTTACTACAAATTTAAAATCTCGAGATTTTGAGCTAACTTTTTAAAACGGGGTACACCACTGAATTCAACTACCCAAAATTAGGTTGACGTGTCTCGGCGTTGTGGTGTATCGTTTTTTACCTACTGACAGTGTTATTGACAAATGTCTTTAAATTTCAAATTTCTGACAAATGAGGTGAATTCACACATTTCCTATGCGTGTGAGCAAATTGAGGTGAATGAAAAAAAGGGAAATTCACCATTAAGAGTTTCGCTACTGAATATACTGTGCTTAAAGCCTGAATCTGTTTAAACGTGCATGAAACGTAGACACTTAACAAAACTCAATAAGTAAAAAAAAGTACAGAACATTTTTATTTATGTTTTCTTTTTGTCTAACACGTTGAAATGTTGAGAAATTCAATTTTCAACAGAATACCGAAAGCGATCTCTCGATGTTACCAACGAGCTTATGAAGAGATGTTTTCGTTGATCTACCCTTGCTGTATACATGATGACTTGTCGAAAGCAACCTTTGGTCAATTAAGCTATGCAAGTATAAGTCTATCACTCGTTCCATTGTCTTTAACAAACAAGAAAGCAGACTTATTGGTCTGAAATCCTCCGGAGCTGTGTGGAAACTTTTCCCAGCCTTCGGGATAAAGACGATTCTGGTATCCCTCCATTTTAAAGGGATAAAGCACCAGTTAATGCAAGCTGTGAAGAGATTATACATCCAAGTAGCTATATAGTAATGAGTTGATACAACCGAATTACCTAAAATGTTTTGACTTTGACAGCACACTGCCAAAAAAGTAACAAACTTTAAAGAATTTTTTTGCAGTTAATGATCCATAATTTTATCTTTGTTAATCTTATATTATTATAGAAGATTAAAATTTTTATTTTAATTTGAATTAAGCATAGAATTGTCATATTGCTGTTAGAGCGAGCCGTGGGGAATGAGCGATATTAATTAATGCATATTATTTATCAATCATTCATATATTGTCAAATTCATAGACAGATTTAACTTACAAGCAGTGTTGCCAGATAAGGGGATTTGTCCCCAAAATGGGGATTTCGAGGTTGGTTTGGGGACAAGATTTCCAGGGGAGGGATTTGGGGATTTTGCTAATTTTTGGGGATTTTGTAAAAAATTTGGGGATTTTTGTATTTTAAAAATTATAAATATAATTTTTAAAAATTGTTAAGACTATTGCCAACTAATGAGGTTGACAATGGTACAGAATGCAGTCAAAAACTACAACTGTATTTATTCGTTAATGACAAGTAAGTAGTAAAATTGGAAAAACAATGTTTTAATTACTTTCTGACGTTTTTTGAAAAACAAAACTATTTTTTTATATGCACTAAGATTGCAGTCTTTAGAAGATGGTAGACAACAGTTTTTTTGATGTTTTCCGCGTAAAACTTTCCTTAATCCCCATCATTTGGAGTGGGCAAGATAAAAAAATTTTGGTCGGGGGTAATTTTAGTAAATAATAATAAATGTTCTACGAGGTTCAAACAAAGTTATTTTGTTTCAAACTCAGAATAGTTTATATTCAATAGTTTACATTCAGTTGTCAAATAACATTTACAACGACACACACAAATTCTAAAAATTTATAAATACAGTTAAGGAAACCATTATTTTTTGACCACCAATTTATTTGTTAACGATAAAAAAATGTTTTGTTTATTAATTTATTTACATGAAATAAAAAATATTTCTTTGTTTACATTAAAAAATGGTGGTCAAAAGTATTGGAGGTAAAAAATAGGTACTGGTGTCTTCAACTGTATTGGTTGACTTTTAGTATTTTTGTGGGTCATTTAAAAATTTTTTGACAACCGATAGAAACTTGTGGAATTTTACCTCCTAAACACGAATCTGTCATCAGAAAAGTGGACCAAGCCTTCAAAACAAAAACATTTTTTTGAATATTGGAAAGTGTATGCTAAAGGAATACATTTTTTTTAATTCAAATTTCCAATAAAATTACCTAAAATACCCAAGAAATCCTGCCTCGATACGATCAGGGATAACAAGAGGTAATGTCAATGAAGTTGAAAACGTCCTTCTTGCAATAAATATCCAAATTTTTCATAAAATTTCCTGTTCAAAGCAGATATATAAAGCAGACACTCCAATAAAGAGAGCATGGGGTTAAAATTTAAAATACATTGAGTATATCCAGAAATATTTGCAAAAGAAAAAATTTTAAACCAAATATTCATATTCTTAAACATACGTTTTTTAATATTTTTTAATATTTTTTTTGGTAATATTAAAAGAAAAAAATTAAAAGTCATTTTCTTAAGTATTCAGGCTTCACATCGCCATTTTAATATTTTCCAGACAATGACCTCAAAACCATTAAATTTCTTAAGATTGGAAAAGTTTGTGTTAAAGTTATATTTTTCCCCCCAAATAAAATTGCACCCAAAAAACTTCCCAGTTACTGGCTACCAGGGTTGGCAACCGAAACGAATAACGGTATCGGTAACGGTATTGGTATTACATAGTTTTTATATCGGTAACGGTAAAGGTAACGGTATTTTCGATTATTTCGGTAACGCTAAACCGTTACCGAAACATCGATACCGATACGTACCGGTATTATGAAAAAATTTACCCAAAGTGTTAAAAAGTCACAAATTTGTTAAAAACACGTAAAAAATCAAAAATGTATTTAATAAAATTAAAAAAACTGTTAAATTAACTGCATTTTTAACTATACTAACAATTAATTACACTATTAAACATCTAAAATGCGACTGGGACGCTACCTTGTTTTGCTGGTCAAAAATCCATTCTCCAAACTTTTCCATCACTTCAGGTTTTTGAGAAATTTGAGGTCAAAGTTAAAAAAAAATTGCCGTTTGGGGCATTTTTGGAAAGTCATAGCGGATGAACCCGATGTGATGGCGGCTTCAAAAAAAAAATCGAGGGTGAAGCTCTTTAAGATTCAGAACTCATTTGGTCAGTCGCCTTAACCCTTTGGGCACCAATTGTCTTTCAATGACGTCTTATTACCCAGTATTAAAAAAAAAAAATTCGGGGAAAATACCTTACAATTAGTGCTCCAACGGTTAAAGCCAAGGTAGATTTATTTATACAAGGTAAGATCCAATAACCTCACTTTTCCTCCATAGTCAATTTTTTGATAAATTTAAAAACAATAATATTTACGAATTTTCAAAACGAAATAAAAATATTTTGTTCGGCATTATTGACTTGAGTTTACACTACACTTTTTATGCTTAAAAATATTTTAATTTTTGTCGTGAAAAATAATATAATTTGGTTTGAATTTCAATATTTTTTTATAATTTAGTTGTTTTCTAAAATTTTAAAGTCTTTAAAGGTGTTTAAATTAGTTGATGTGTGCACTGAACATTTAAGTCGTTTTTGCCGACTACAATGATTTTGAAAGAAAATTGTTTTCATTTACGTCATAAAATATTACCTTATATAAATCTACCTTGGTTAAAGCGATTTATCAAATGAGTTAAACATCTTAAGCTGGATTTTTTTGCTAACGTGTATAAATTATCCCATACAAATTTGACGTTTTTTAACCATATACGGCAAATTTATGTCAAATTTGTATGGGATAATTTATACACGTTAGCAAAAAAATCCAGCTTTAGTGAGCAATGTTCATGATTTACCGTTGACTTATTTTTAAGTCGTCAGCACATCGAGTTCATCTGCTATGAGTTGTCAAATAATTCCGAATACGCGGTTTTTTGTATCTAAAATTTCTCAAAAACCTGATGGAATGGATAAGATTGGAAACCGGATTTGTGGCCAAAAAAATAATTGCAATCATGTGTATAAGGTGACGTTCCATTCGCATAAAAGATTTTTTTTTTCATATGATTTGAAGCAGAAAAAATGGTTTTTGGAACTAAGACATCATTGATTGACAGTTGGTCCCCTAAGTGTTAAGTTGACTGTCCAAATGAGTTCAGCATCCTTAAGAACAATATTTAAGATTTACCCTCGACTTATTTTGAAGTCGCTATCACATCGGGTTCATCCGCTATGAGTTATCAAAAATGGCAGGGGGAAAACAGAGCTAAACAAATTAGCAACTCAATAATTTTACAGAAAGAAAATTTTCGATTTTTTTAAAGCGGCAAACTTATTAGTAGTAATAAGTTTTGAACAAAAAATATTTTGAAGTTGGCAACCAGATCAGTAAAAGTACAAACAAATTTGTTATTTTTAAAATACAATTCAGGTTTGTCTATTCTTTCATCTTCCTACTAAAAAATGTTTACATTACGCGGCACCAGCGTTGCCAGAATTTGAAAACAAAAAAAGCTAGATTTTTTCAAAAAACCCGCTAAAAAAAGCTAAAAAAAAATGAAAAAAAGCTAAAAAATAAAGCTAAATTTTTTTTTATTAATTTAAGTTAGCTTTTTTCTTGATTGTTCAATTGAATTGTTAAAATGGGGATCTGTTATACCTTCTATTGCATATTTGGGACTAAAACTATGCTTATTAATTAAACAAAATATAAAAATATAACAAATCTTCACAAATTTAAAAAAAAATTATGTTTCCAAAAATTTCGATAACGTTAACAAATTCAAAGTGCATTTCAGAAATTTCAAAACGTGGTGTAAAAATTTCTAAATAAATCAAAGAATTTAAATTTTTTTTTTTTATTTTTTCTATTGCATTTCCGAATTTTTTCCAAAAATGTATTTCAAATTGTTTGAATAACATTTTCAAATAAAGTTTAGAAATGTGGGACAAATTAGAAGTGGAAATCTCTTTAATTCATTCAAAGATTTCTGAATATTTAGAAAAACAGTTTGTAAATACATCAACACTATCCCCAACAGTTTTTCAGGAAATACAAACAATAGGTCTATTCGATTACCTTACTACAATCTACTATTTTTTACTCATTTTACGACAGCTGGAATCTTTCAATTCAGAAAGTAAACAAAGCTTCCAGTTGTAGTAAAAAATAGTAAGAAATTTGGGAAATCGAATAGACCTAATATTCAAAAAATTTAAAAATACATTTCAGAAATCTGCATTTATATTTCAAAAATTTTAAATTTTCTTTAAAAAATACTAAATATGTTTTAGAAACTTCTTTCCAAAAATTTCATTTTCTCAAATTTATGTGTGAGAAATTTTCAAATACATTTTAAATATTTTTATTTAAGTTTTAAAAATTTCCAATTACTAAAAAGAATTCTGAAAAAATATTTAAATTGAAAAAAAAAAATCCTAAAACACATTTAGACAAACTTTCAAATAAAAACAGTTAGATATTTCTGAAATATAATTGTTTTTTAACTACAACTAGAAATTTTTGAAGTAAAAATGTACACTCAGAAAATTATTGCAGTTACTACATGACGGTCGTTTGTGTAGTAAGTAGTAGCTGTTGTTTTTAACTACAATTTCGGTCGTTTTTGTATGAAAAAATCTCAAACAACTTTTTTTTGTAGTAGTTTCAAAAAATAACTACAAAAAATATACTACACTGTAGCAATAGTTGATTTATGTAGTTGTTTTTAGTTTTTTTCTAAAACTCGTTTTTTCTAGAAATTTTTATTGCAAACGAATGTGTCGAGCGAGCTGGTTGTGCGGGATGCGGAAGGAATTATTTTTATACCAAATAAATAATATCTAAATAAATTAAATTACAATTTATTAAATTTAATTATAACAAAAAATATGTTTTTGGAAAAATATTCTTGAACGAAAGAAAATAAGTGGATAAATGAGATAACAAGTGTGTATCTATATCATAGATGGGACTAATTAATTAAATGGACCAATTAATTGATGGTTTAATTACCATATAATTAATGTCAATGGTAATGAAATTTTTTTCATTACCATTGGTTGTATCAATTGTACCAATTAAATTATTTATCAATTTAATTACCAATGAAAATTAAAAAAAAAATAATTACCATTGGTATGGCATCACTTAAAAAAAATAATTACCATTAGTAAAAGTCGTCACAATATTGTCAAAATCGTTAATATTTGGAAATATCTGTTGTTTTTTGTTATATGGTGTTTTAGTTTTCACATTTTATAAACCAAACACTCGTTGATTGCCTTTGTATAACACAATATTTGAAATTTTTATTTGCGTTTTGTTTTTTTTGTCTTTGACGTTTTCATATTTTTTTTTGTAAAAACATACTTTGATGTTTAAATTTTTAACTTTTCAAAAAAACAAAAATGTGCAAACCAATGGTTTTGAAACCAATTATAATTGGTGTTTTTCAACAATTGGTGCATTTCATTACCATTAGTAATTATTTTTTCAATTAAAAAAATTTAATTACCATTAAATGGTAATGAAATTTTTTTCATTACCATTGATATTAACCAATGGTAATTAAATTTCAATGGTAATGAAAAATTCCCATCTATGATCTATATAAATAAAAATCAATTGTCGTTCGTTGGTAACAGCATCAGTTGAGAACGGCTGGACCGATTTGGACAATTTTTTTTTTCAAATGTTCGTCATAGTCCAACTTAGGTTTTTACGTTAAGCTAAATTGGCCACGCCCACTTTTACGCCCACTTTTTTAGATTTATCTAAAATCGGAAAACGGCTGCACCGATTTGGCTAATTTTTTACTTAAATGTTCGTAGTAACACATTTTAAGTTTTTACAGAAAGAAAAATCGACCACGCCCACTTTACCGCCCACTTTTTTCGATTTATCTAAAATCTGATCAAATCGGTCCAGACCGATTTGACTTAATTTTTTAAATGAATTTTAATCATAGTCCAACTTTGATTTTTACGAAAAAAAGAAATTCACCACTCCCACTTTCCCTAATTTGTGTTGAAAATATTCGTCATAATTCAGCAAAGGTTTTTACGGAAATGTAAATTGCCCACGCCCACTTTCTTCTATGTATCGAAAAAACTAGAACGGCTACGCCGATTTGATTATAGTCCGCAAAAGATTTTTAAGGAAAGAAAAATTGGTCACGACTACTTTTACGCTCACTTTTTTCGATATGTATATTTTAAATCATTGAACGCTGGATCAATTTGGCCAATTTTGTTTTAAATGTTCATCATCGTCCTAAGGTTTTTCGGAAAGAAAAATTTTCCATTTCCACGCCCCCTTTTTGATATATATAAAATCGCATCACTGGAAAATGGATGGACTGAATTGGTTAAATTCAAATGAGTTTTACGGTAAGAAAAGTTGTCTACCAACTTTTTTTTCGATATATCTAAAATTCGCTCTTTAGGAGAATAAATATTATTCATTGGCAATCGCATCACTTGAGAACGGCTGTACCGATTTGGATAATATATTTTTTTTTAATGTTCGTGTTAGGGTTTTACCGGAAACAAATTAACCACGCCCACTTTTACGCCTCTTTTTTCGATGTATCTCAAATCGGAAAGCGTCTGGACCGATTTGGCTAAACTTTTTTTAAAATGTTCGTCATACTCCAACTTAGGTTTTTACGGAAAGAAAAAAATCGCCACTCCCAATTTTACGCCCACTTTTTTGATATATATTAAATCGAAGAACGGCTGCATCGATTTGGCTAAACTTTTGTTTTAAATGTTCGTCACAGTCCAACTTAGGTTTAAACGGAAATAAAAATTGTTCACGCCCACTTTTTTTCGATATTCATATTTAAAATAGAAGATCGGCAAGACCGATATGGCTATTTTTTGTAAACGTTCGTCACAGTCTAACTAAGATTTTTACGGAAACCTTAGAATGACTTCAGAACGACGATCATAGTCCAAGTAAGGTTTTTAAGGAAAAAATTATTGTTCTCGACCTCTTAAACGCCCACATTTTTCAATATCTTTAAACTTTTTAACACTTAAGAACGTCCGGATCGATTTTGCATTTTTTTTAATGTTCGTAATAGTCTTTATGGTTGTTCGGAAAGAAAAATTGTCCTTTCCCACTTTTTTTCGATGTATCTTAAACTCATATTTAATCTAATTCGATATATTAAAAAAAAAATTCCGCTTAAACCTGGTACAAATGATTTCAAATTCTTGGGTATTGTTATGTACAAGTTTAACTTACCACACAAATTTAAATGCCCACTTTGGTCTAAATATGTGAAATCGCTTTAAGTCGAATACTTATGACCGGATCGATTTTTTATGTCAGTAATAGTTCTAATTAGGTTTTTAAGGAAAGATAAATGTGAAAGTGTCCCAGAAAAATGGAAAATTCGGATAAGTTATAAATGTTATTGTTTTTTGTATGAACTCAAGATTACTCAAGAAAATATCTTACGATATGAACGAAGCATGTGTGTAATTTTATTTTTGTGTTGTTTGTAATGTCACTACACAGAAAAAAATAACAAGGAAAATTTTTTAATTAAATGTTTTAATAGAATTCAAAATTTGATATAATTAAAATGTTTAATTGTTTTGTATGTAAACATCTCTGATTTTTTTGCATGCTTCTTCTTACACATGCAATACAAAACAGAAAAAGTGAAAATATATTTTTATAAAGATTAAATTAATGAAAATGTGTTTTTATCAAATTTAAATCTGAATCGGTATTAATTTTGTTATTTAAAAAGAACGAGAACAATTCAAATTGAATAAATAAATGAAAAAAAGTGAATATTAGTATAAAAATAAAACAAAGAAGCTCCACAAAAAGATCTTGGTAAACGGCAAACAACAACGGAGGAAAATGACACAAAAATCTAATCAAACACATTTTTGATGCTTTAAATATTTATTTATTATATTTAATAAGTTTTTATTTTGTTATTAATAAACACATTTTTGTTTTTAATTCATATTTGTTTTTTTTTTTTTTTTAAGTGGGAGTAATTTTGTACTGATTTTGAGCAATATTTTTTATTAATTTGTTTAATACTATTAATTACTTTTTTTAATTATTTTCAGTTTTAAATTTTTATTAAATTTTTTAATTACTATTATCATTTTTTTAATTAGAGCAAATCTAATTAACATTTTAATCGATATGAGCAATTTTTAATCAAAACTCATTTTTTATTTTTTTGTGTGTAAAGACATTTTGAATTTGTACAGTTCGCAAAGTCGAAGACATGGTAATCTGCCTTTAAAAAACATCGGGTCTTGAAAACTACGTCCACAAATTTTTCTTAGCCAAGAAATTCATTACATTTTTTGCAGTGCTATATATTTAAAGCGAAACGAAATATAACACTGATCTTTTATTTGGGCCAGCAACGCGGACCGGGCCAGCTAGTATATAATATAATGCTCACATAAGCGTGCGTAAAAACCAATCGGAAAAAACCAAAATTGTTTTGTTTTCTTATGAGCGTGCCATCTTTCTTTTCTTTATATACACAACAGAACAGGTACATACTTTTTTAAAACATTGCAAATTAATTTTTTTTTATAAATCAATTTTACCAAAGCATTTCCTTTTTTTTATTCCAGACAAATTTTGATCAGTAGCGGTGATAATTTGAAATAAACTATTAAAAGAACAAAGGTAAATACAATCAATTTATTTTGTTTAACATTTTATTAATATAATTTTTTTCTTCTAAAATTCCAGATAAATACACCAAAAAATTTTAATTTCATGTCGAAATTCTATACAACCAACTGAAATATATTGCTTTTTAAATAAATAAATAAATATCAATCACTTAAACGTTTAAGAATTTTTTTAAATAAAATTTCAGGCAAGTGTAATAAAAACAACTGTATACCGTCTTTTGTAGTAGTTTTTACTACATTTTGTAGTTGAAAATCAATAGGTAAAAACAACAACATGTTCAGTTATTTTTACCGTAATATGTAGTGGACGCCTTTTCAACAACAAAATGTAGTCAAAACAACTGTCTTTTGTAGTCGTTTTTACCGACATACTTTTTTGAGTGTATGTTTCTTCTCTTTTTACATTGATATTTAATGAAAAAAGTTTAAAAAAAGTCTAAAAAAAGCTAAGAAAAAGCTAAAATATTTTCAAAAAAAGCTAAAAAATCCGCTTAAAGCTAAATGCAAAATTTTCCCGCGAAAATTTTTAAAAAAAGGTAAATCTAGCGGGAAAAAAGCTAAATTGGCAACGCTGCGCGGCACTCACTTTTCTTAAATTGATTACTTTGTTTTTATCCGCATTTTATGAAAACCGAATAAAACCGATATAATACCGGTAAAAATCCGAATAAAGGTAATGGTTTTTTATCGGTAACGGTATTTTAATATTTTTATTTCGGTATTGGTAACGGTAACGGTAGTCAAAATTAAAGGGTTTTTAATCGGTAACGGTATTGAAAGGGTAACGGTAGCCAACACTGGTGGCTACTTAATTTTTAACTAAGTCCCAGTTAAAATACCCCTAACTGAGCCCCAGTGGATTTCACTCGGTTGCCAATAACTAAGTTTTTCTAAAATTTAAAATTTAACTGAATGGCCAGTTACTGGTAACAAACCGATAACTAATTCTCTTAAATTCTGGAAAATAGTTGAAAATAACTGTTTTAAAAATAAAAACTGTCAATATAGACTTGAAATTTTACACTTATTTCTGTCGACGAATAAAAGATATTGACATGATTAAGATTTACGTTTTATTTAATGAAACTATTACAATAAATGATTTCAGCTGCCTTGTTTTGACTATATACATAGACATTTCTCCTAACTCCTTCACATCTTCCAACTGGCTCACATCTATTAACTGCCTCACATAATTTGGTCTGAAAAATAATAATCTGTTTTTATCTTTTAATGATCCAAATTCGCAAAAAACTTACCATGGAAGAAAACAAGTTTAAATAACACAGTGCAACACCCAAAATCGGGATGGGATGAAACCAAAAGCAAATGAAAGTTGACATATTCCATAACAAACCCCTCAAGGCTTTTTTCTAGTTCAGAGCTAGATTTTGTTTTACACGCATTTAAAGTTAGTGCACTTTTATTATAATTATAATAATAAATGCTTGAAAACTGTATTAGTGGCGAATGATTAATATTGTAATTGCCTTTAAATAACAATCATACGCAACGGTGTCCAGTGTTTTATATAAATAATTGCCTTTAAATAACAATCATACGCAACGGTGTACAGTGGTTTATTTTAATAATTTGGCTATTCAGTAAATAGATACTGGACCGATTGCAGCAAAATTCATACCAGTCATAGCTGAAGTAATTTTGAGCTTAAGTTTGGAAACTGGACCCTACATGTCCAATAAGGGCACCACCAGGGGCCTTTAAATTAGGACATGTTTAGTACACAAAAATCTAGCTCTGACCTAAAAAAAAGACCTTGATGGTTTTGTTATGGAAAACGTCAGCTTTCATTTGCTTTTAGTTTCATCCCATTCCTATTCCGAAAGTTCGATTTTGTATCACTGTGTAATCCTTTATTTTTTTTGAATTTTGTAATAAAATGAAGTAGTAATATAAAATTATTTAATTAACTAGCTGTTTTGCACCCGGCGTTGCCCGGGTTGAAAAACATATATAATCAATGAGTTATTTATTAGTCAGTTTAATTACTGCTTCGTGACTTGAGGTTTGGTCGATTTTTTCGATTTTTCTCAGCGTGGGGAACATGGTATGTATGTGTTCCTCCGTCATGGGAACAATCCTAATATTAATGTATTTCTTTAATATTTATTAATGTATTTCTTTAATGGCTTTTAAAAGGAACCTACAGTTCCCTCCTCGGTTAGCACTTTATGTGGTGAAAACTTCAATAAAGACATAACTTTCACTGAAGTTCAAGTGGCAGTGGCATTTAACGCATTTAGTTAAATTTTGGTCTCATGTGACCTATAGTTCCCCTATTGGTTAGCTCGTGAAAAAAATTGCAATTAAATTTGCTCAGCGGTTTTTCCACGTTCGCGGAACAGGCAGACATAACTCTCACTAAAGTACAAAGGAGCGTGCCATTATATGCCTTTTTATCAGTCGCTGTTTAATATTGCCTACAAAGTGGCGTGCCATTATACAGAAAAAAATATTTTGTAATCTAATACAAAGGGGTGCTGCATTTTAAGCCCCTTGGCCCGATCGACACGGTAAATACCATCTATGGTGAAAATTGTGTTTAAATTTGTTTCACCGTTAACGCGTGAGTACGGATCAGACACAAATAAATTGTCTATAGTTTCCGCCTCAATAAGTACTAAATAGCTGTGGTAAAAATTATAATAACATCGGGTTCGCCGTTTAAGCGTGATTACGTAAAGGCAGAATAAACTTTCAGTACATTGCAAAAGACGTTGCAGTTGATACAGACTAAAGTTCCCGCCTCTGTTAGTACTGTCTTTGGAAAATGTTTTGTTAAAATCGGCTTAGTAGTTTAAGCGTTATTAAGGAACAGACCTAATCTAATAAAATGAAAAGGGCGTGCTATATTATTTTTTATTTAAATCGGTATAGTCGTTTAAGCATGATTACGGAACATTCCGAAAAACGTTCAGTATAGTACAAAGGGGCGTGTCAAAGAGGCGTGACATTTTCCGCCTCTTTGTGCAAATGCGCTCTATTTATAATCTATAGTTTTCTCTTCGGTTGGTACTATCATTGGTAAAAATTTCACTAAAATCGGTTCAGCCGTTTATGCGTGATTACGGAACAGGAAGAAATAACGTTCAATGTAATACAAAGGGGCGTGCCATTTTACGCCTTCTTTTTTGATCGCCCTCTATTGTGGCTCATAGTTTTCGCTTCGGTTAATACTATCTGTGGTGAAAGCGTAATTGCGGAAAAGCAAGAAATAACTTGCAGTGTAATAAAAAGGGGCGTGACATTTTACGCCCCTTGTTTCCATCGCCCTCTATTGTGGCTCATAGTTTCCGCCTCGGTTAGTACTATCTGTGGTAAAAATTTCAGTGAAATCGGTAAAATCGCTTTTCAGTGATTGCGGAACAGGCAGACATAGTTTCTGTATAGTACAAAGGGGCGTGGCATTTTACCCCCATTTTTTCCGATCGCGGATTTTTCTACCTCTGGTGAAAATTTCATGAACATCGATTCAGCCGTTTTTCTGTTGTTGTCGGACAGGCAGATATAGCTTTAACATGGTACAAAGGGCGTGGCATTTTACGCCCCTTTGTCCGATCGCGGTCGCTTGTGGCCTATAGTTCCGGCCACGGTTAGTAATATCTGTGGTGAAAATTTCATGAAAATGGGTTAAGACGTTCTTTACTTATTGCGGAACAGGCAGATATAGCTTCAGCATGGTACAAAGGGGCGTGGCATTTTACCCCCATTTTTCCGATCGCGGATTTTTCTATCTCTGGTGAAAATTTCATGAAAATCGATTCAGCCGTTTTTCCGTTGTTGCCGGACAGGCAGATATAGCTTTAACATGGTACAAAGGGGCGTGGCATTTTACGCCCCTTTGTCCAATCGCGGTTGCTTATGGCCTATAGCTCCCGCCTCGGTTAGTACTATCGTGGTGAAAATTTCATGAAAATGGGTTAAGCCGTTCTTTACTTATTGCGGAACAGGCAGATATAGCTTCAGCATGGTACAAAGGGGCGTGGCATTTTACGCCCCTTTGTCCGATCGCTGTCGCGTACTGCCTATAGTTCCCGCCTCGGTTAGTACTATCTGTGGTGAAAATTTCATGAAAATGGGTTAAGCCGTTCTTTACTTATTGCAGAACAGGCAGAACAGTCTTCAGCATGGTACAAAGGGGCGTGGCATTTTACGCCCCTTTGTCCGATGGCGGTCGCTTATGGCCTATAGTTCCCGCCTTGGTTAATACTATCTGTGGTGAAAATTTCATGAAATTCGGTTAAGCCGTTTTTCTGTTATTGCCGGACAGGCAGATATAGCTTCAGCATGGTACAAAGGGGCGTGGCATTTTACGCCCCTTTATCCGATCGCTGTCGCTTACGGCCTATAGTTCCCGCCTCGGTTAGTACTATCTGTGGTGAAAATTTCATGAAAATGGGTTAAGCCGTTCTTTACTTATTGCGGAACAGGCAGATATAGCTTCAACATGGTACAAAGGGGCGTGTCATTTTACGCCCCTTTGTCCGATCGCGGTCGCTTATGGCCTGTAGTTCCCGCCCCGGTTAATACCATCTGGGGTGAAAATTTTATGAAAATCGGTTTAGCCGTTCTTTACTTATTGCAGAACAGGCAGAACAGTCTTCAGCATGGTACAAAGGGGCGTGGCATTTTACGCCCCTTTGTCCGATCGCGGTCTCTTATGGCCTATAGTTCCCGCCTCGGTTAGTACTATCTGTGGTGAAAATTTCATGAAAATCGGTTAAGCCGTTCTTTACTTATTGCGGAACAGACAGACAGACAGACAGACAGACAGAAAGACAGACAGACAGACAAACCAACAATCAGATTTATAATATTAATAGGGATTAAAAATTACTGTTGTTTGTAACTGAAGCCTTAGTTGGTCTTAATTATCTCAGTTATTTTCAAATATTTTAATTTAACTGGGAATTTTCGTAACTATGCAACTGGGGAATTTTTTCGGTGTATTTTTTTTGCAAGAAATCCAGTCTCGATACCATTAGGACATGTAAGGAAGTTCAAAATATACTTTTTTAGTTTTATCCTTAACTATTTAAATTTTACAAAAAAAAAATCCTGTAGATACTCAAGTAAAGAGAAAGTGGGGTTAAAATTCAAAATTCATTGAGTATATCCAGAAATATTTGCAGAAGCAGTCAAAATTCCAATTAAAAATTTCCAATGGAATCAGCAAGCCCGAAATATGTAAAGTTGATGTTCAAAACCCAAGTTACTTTTTCACCGTCACACAGTGTTATTTTTTTAATTACAAGACAGTTTTTATTTGAATATTTATAAAATTTTTTTTTGGGGATTTTATATAATTCGTAGGGTATTTTTGGGGATTTCATTTTTCAAATTGGGGACAAGAGGCAAATATTTTCTGGCAACACTGCTTACAAGGAGAGTCACCCTCCGATCTTCATGAAATTTGGATATGTTGTTCAGAACGAAAATTCGACACGTAATTTTTTTTAGCGGCCTAAACTCATTTTTAGGGGGGTCGATTTATATTGGGGGAAATTGACCTTTTTCAGTTTTTTACGATTTACGCCTATTTACTCCAAATTAATATAGGCATATTTGGTATCAGATTAAAGGTATTTAAAGTACCTATCCTACCTATCGTGATGCTAATAACGTGCCAAAAAAGTAAATATTTTTCGACTTATTGACAAAAATGTCCTAAAATTTTGGCATTTTCATCAATATGACGAAAGTGTGTGCATGTTTGGACACGTTCTTTGCACATGAAGATAGGTTTTCCATAGACCTTTCATTTGGTATATAACATGTCTAGGTTTTTTGTATTATATTGGAGATAATCGTAAAAAACTGAAAAAATACTGTTTCTTTCCCTTTATTATCACCCACTAAATATGAATTTGGGCCGCTAAATAAAAATCGTGTACCTTTATTTTTCCTGCTCTACAAAATAAAACCAATTCCATATAGATCGGAGGGTGACACCAGACAGACCTTTATTGTTAGCTGATGGATTTTGTACTTGAGGTTAATTGACTTAAAAACACCAAAATTTGTTTTACTTTGATAGCACACTGTGCAGTGGTTTATTTTCGATTTTTGTTTGGAAATAATAAGGCCATTCAGTAACTACTGAACTGATTGTACCGAAATTTATACCGATTCTAGCTAACATAATTTGAAGCCACACGTCCAATAGGGGCACCACCAGGGGTCCCTAAAGCATACAAAAACTATAAGTGCTTGTCTTTTGTGTTTTTCTGATTGAAGAAGAAAATTGTGTCTTCTAAAGATTAAATTAAATGTGGATTTACCCTAGACCATGGTTTCTGTAGCCACTTCTACGTCATCAGTAGGCAATTACATTAAATTGATTATTTGATATTTGCTAGAAAAATTCTTTATATGTTTTTTTATCAACAGACTAGCCTGACATGAGCTTCGAACCTATGTGAAGACAAAATATGTTTACCTTCCAAATTTCAAAGCGATACCTTCAATAATACGGTTATTAGAGTCATTTGAGCCAAAACTAAAGAGGACCTTTGTATGGGGCTAGGTCTAAATATGGACCGATTTTTTCCAATTTCAATAGGCTTCGTCCTTGGGCCAAGAGAGACTTAAGTTTCAAATTTCAAGTCAATTGATCAAAAATTGCGACCTGTATCGTGTTTACACCGTTTACATGGACAGACAGACAGACAGACGGACGGACGGACAGACGGACGGACGGACGGACATCGCTAAATCGACTCAAAAAGTGATTCTGAGTCGATTGGTATACTTAAAGGTGGGTCTAGGACCAATATTTCGGGAAGTTACAAACATCAGCACAAACTCATTATACCCTGTACCACAGTGTGGTGTAGGGTATAAATATATCTGTATTAAATCATTATTAAAATTTCAATGCTAAATACTTAATATCAAACTGCTAAGAATTTATCCTTGACATAGTTAACACCATTTGATTATTTTCCTTTATTTTCTGTAGAAATCGTTACAAAATATTAACTTTTTTTTCGAATTTCTATTTATTCCGTAACATTCTTAACCTTTTAAATTGAAATGGCAAAATAAGAAACGTAAATATGTATATGAAAACAGAATGAATGAAATAAAGAAAGAAATTCATAGATATTACAATAAATACAATTCAAGCGTATAAACGACATCAATAATATTAAATAAAGTGAAAGTTAAATACAAATCAAGCGAAAATGCATAAAAAAATAAATAGAAATATTTAAACAAACATAAGTATAAGACAGTACGTGGGTTAAGATTTAAAATCAAGCATATTTATTAAGATATTCGATGGATCCTTAAACTTTAAATTTCAAAAAAGATTTCAGTCAATCTACTAATCGATTCTACTAAACATTACAGAATCGATAACACTACTGAATATCAAAAATGCGACTGACACTCGACCTTTAGCTTCAAACTTTAGGCAGGATTTTAATTATTAGTTAAGGTTTTTACAGTTAAACTATTTATACCCTACACCACTATGTGGTACAGGGTATATTGAGTTTGTGCGGATGTTTGTAACTACCCGAAATATTGGTCCTAGACATACCTTCAAGTATACCGATCGACTCAGAATTACTTTTTGAGTCGATTTGGCGATGTCCGTCCGTCCGTCTGTCCATCTATCGGTTTAAGCACGATACAGGTCGCAATTTTCAATCAATTGACTTGAAATTTGAAACTTAAGCATCTTTTGGCCCAAGGACGAAGCCTATTAAAATTGAAAAAAATCAGTCCATGTTCAGATGTACCACCAATACAAACGCCCCCTTTGGATTAGGCTTAAATGACTCTAATAACTGTATTTTAATAGATATCGCTTTGAAATTTTACAGGTAATCAAATTTTGTATGCACGAATCATTCTTCCAAATTTCAAAAGAATCGGGTCAGTTCTTCTGGTAGTCTCCATACAAACCACCCTCCCGATATTCACAAAATTCCCTCAAAATTCCTAAAAATGGAAATATTGGATAAAAATTTTATTTTTGGATAAAAATTTTATTTTAGGTGTTAAACGTGTACTTTATTAACCAAATCAAATTGGAATACAATTGGACCATTTTTGGACTTAGTCCCCCATATCAAAATTTCAACCGATATTCAGTTAAATCGGTATATTGGCAAAAAATAAACCAATTCCACTAAAATTTGATCTGTGTGCGTTTTCTGCACTAAATAAAGATCTAACAAAAGATAGATCCAATCGGTCCATGTTTGGACTTGAGACATATTTTCCGGAAAACACTGGTGTAGGGTATCATATGGTCGGTCTTAACCGACTATAACTTTCTTACTTGTTTTTTCTGAATGTAATTGGAAGGAAAGAATGCTAAATTCGGCCGTTTTGAATAAAAAGTGGGGTCTACAATGCTTCAATTGTAAACCTCTCCCAAGACTAGACACAAAGTATACGTCGCAATATACATACCTCTTCCATAGTCCTTTTTAGATTCCCCTTTCTAACTCCCTTGCAAGTTGAGGATACAAAAAGTGTTTTTGTTCTTAATGCAGTGGTCATGTTCTATACATACCAATACATAAATGCGAACAATGGTACACATACAAAACTAAAGAAAAAAAAATTTTATGATTGAACAACAAGGAAATATATAAAGGAAAAATATAAAAAAAAAAATCGCATTTTCCCAAAGCCATAACACTTACTAAAAAAAATTCAGAATTTTTTGCCATACACATATGTACGCATACAAGCACACACAATTACACAGACAAACATCATTGTTCTTGTATGTGTATTTATGTAACTATAAAATGAATCCTTAAGGGAATTAGATTTCGACTAAACTGTGTGTACGTTCGTACTATGAACCAGCCAACCAAGCAACCAACAAACGAACCAAACCATCCATACACAACATTGGTAGTTTTGCGTATTTTGTATTAAGAAAGTCGTTGAACAAAAGCAACAACACAAATTGGTAGTAAAAGAAAAAATATGTAAAAAAAATATAAACGATATCGCGCACGCATCAATGCATTGACATGACAACAAACGTGCGTTTGCATATTGATTGAAAATTGCTATTTAAAAAGGTCCTTAAACATTTTTTTTTTTTCGACTTTACTTGTAGTAAATGTTGTTGCTGATGAGTGATGAACGAGTGAGTAAATTTTGATACACTTGCTATGAGGATCTAGTACAGTGGTCGGCACCCAGGTGCATAATGAAATTGGCTATTTGCACGTAGACAACCCGAACGTCAACGAAACTCGTAACTGAGAACATTAAAAATACAAATATTTTATTTAGTGTCATGGTAGCATTTAAAAAAGCGGGTAGATGAAGCTATGTTTTAGAAAAATGTAAAAGTTTTCCCTCTTTCTGCCGACCACTGATCTAATACGTTGAAGGTCGAAACTGAAAAAATAGAAATATGATTGAAATATCGTAACCCAACAAACATTTACCTTTGAAAAACATTGAATGTTATATTGATAGCTAGTTTAAAATTCAAACGTTAGGCTTGAAAACTAATTGAGAATAGCATAGTTCTCAATATGAAAACAATAGCGTTCTCAAAGAAAACGGCATGTTAGTTCTCAAGCTTATTTTTCAAATTTATGTAGACTTGATAAAATGTTTAAGATTTGTTTAAATGTATAATGTTTCTCTAACTTATAGACCTATTGTTGACTAGAATAATACGGTTGATATCAAATTGAATTCATGTGTAGTTTTCAAAGTATTATCAACCTTATTTATTAGGTTAATTTCAGCATTATTTTTCAAATATGCCTCAATACTATTTACATGAAATAAAAAATACATTTATTTTTAATTTTATTAATATTTATTTACACAAAAATTAGTTTAAAAATCAGCAAATAGTACAAAGTGATTAAAAAAGCGAAATTAATATGAAAAGTTACAAATTAATTAAAAAAAAATAAAATGGATATTAAATGAAATTTAAATTTGGTTAAAGAACAACAAATAGTATAAAGTTAATAATAAAAAAAGGAAAATGAATGTTGAACAAATTAAAAGAAATCCGGACTCCGATGAATCAGAATACACGAGGAATCAGAACACACGAATTAAAAAGATTTTGTTGCCGCCCTTTCGCTTGCTGGAAATAATTGATGCAAGTTTTTTCAAAATGTTTGTCCACTTCATCAATATTAAACTTCGCGATACTTGCAGCTACAAATAAATGAAATTTATAGATGTATGTGTTATTGAATCATCATTTTTTTAATGTATTTTTAACATACCTTTTAATGCATGTGTAATATTTAGGGAACGAACGTCTTTTTTAGATGTCGTCCCTTTCCAGCATATGTTTTGGGCAGCATCATCAAGCAAATTAATTTTCCAATTTTGTTTTTATGTATTTTTGTATGCAGTCAGCAGTCTGCTCTTCAAAATTTGACACTTTAAAAGAAAACGGTTTAATATGTTGATTATTCACCAGGATGCTAAACTAAATATTGTACTCACCAGCTGCGAATATTTGTCCTCATCATTTCGTATATCAACTTCGAATTCAAGATATCTTCAGTTGATGTAAATGGAGTTCTGGGCAGTAATGTTATGTGCGACTTTTGTTTCATATCGGCCTTTTTCTGACTTCTCACTTCTTCCAGTACTCGGGGTTTTAAATGGCTTATTTCAAAAATTTGCAGATACAATTCGCGCACGCAATTTTCGGAATGATTTATTTGTTTTGTAAAATTTTTCTGACAATTTTCAAATTAAAAGAAATAAATTTAAAAATATTAAAAAAAGTAAATTTCCTGACAGTTTTCAATTTGAAAAAGTAAATTTAAAAAACATTAAAGTTCAAATTTCAAATTTCAGCCCATAAGCAATGTTTGATATTAGGTTTGAGATAAACATATGAAATTAAATTTAGGGTTATAAGTTTTTATAACAAATAGCTAGTATAGAATAAAACAAAATTTTCCAACATTTTTCAAATTTAATTTGAATGTTTACATTTTTGGAACTGAAAACAATTTGAAAAAACCCCTTGATTTATAGTGTCTATTAAAAATTTTTTCAAAGGCTTGAATTGATGTTTGTTGGGAAGAGAGTAAATTTTTTTTAAAACAATTTTTTATTTTTGCAGAAATTGGAGTCATTATTTAAGTTTTTTTAGTGTTTGTTTATTGTGGTGTTATCCTGAATCAATTTTCCAATAACAAATATATCACATTTGAGACATAATTATCTCAATTTGTTTCCCGATTTTGAATTCTTTTTTTGAGTCATTTGCTTAAAGAGAAATTTTGTGATTCTGAGACGTTATCCCAATAGAAAAATTCAGAGGTTCTAAGGTATTTTTCTACAGACAAAATTATGATATCCTTTTATATACACACAAAAAAAAAAAAAAACTTGTCAAATTACTAGGAAAAGTCTCGTTATCCCATTTTACCATAATTTGAGAGTTTTCTTTGTTTTTTAAAATTTGGATCGAAATTTAAATTTTTTTTTGTAATTTAATTTTTTTTTTTTAATTTTACAAATAACCAAGATAATTTTACAAAAATTCTTATATCTTCAAGAGAATTCCTTTTAATTTTTATTGCCCAAAAAAACTGTAAATGTACAATATTATTGGTAAAAAGCTTGTAAAAATACAAAATAATTGGTAAGAAGCTTGTAAAATTACTAGGAATTCTCGTAAAATAGGAGGTAGCGAAAAATCTAGTAAAGTTACGAAATCTCCTAGTAAATTCTAAAGTGTCAAAAAATTTGTAATTTTACAGTTTTACTGGTAAAAACCTTGTAAAATTACAAAATTATTGGTAAAAAACTTTGTAAAATTACCAAGAATTATTGTTAAATAGTAGGTAGCAAAAAAAGTAACAAGTTTTTCTTATAATTTAACAAGGTTTTTTTTAATTGTAGAAATTCTACATTAAATTGCTTAATAAAAAAAGTTCTTTCTATAAAAAAATTCTCAGAATTAGACCTGATAACTCAATGTCCAGTTAGCTGCTATCTGTCGATTTAATGGAACCCTATGTCAAAATTTTTATGAAAACGTTAAAATAAACAGAGAGTTATTGCATAACGGAGAATTGAGTAACCCAACCTTAGTTACTTTTAACCCATAGCAAACTTCTTAGGTTCAAACATATTTTTTTTTCTATTTTATTTTTCTACTGATTGTGAAAAAGTCTAAGATACCGAAACATTTTTTCTACTCCAAAATTTTAAGGTTTTAAAAAATTTTTCTATAGAAAGTACCTGGTATTAAAAAAATTAATGTCTTTCATGTTTAAAATTTTTTGAGGCAATTTCCTTGATTTTAAGTCATTTTTTTTATAGAAAGACATTTTTCCTTAGAAAAAGTCTAAGCCTCTCACACATTTTCTACGACATACAGTGACGAGCAAAAAGTGTAACAGGGTTCACATTGCTTAGATAATCTGCTCTATATTTTAAACTACACAAGATAAAGTATTGAAGTTTTTTGATAATTCCGATTAATTTTTATTAATAAATAAAAATTGTTTTATTCGACCTTTAAAATATTATATTTTGTGAGGATGTTTATTCTGGCTCGAGGTCATTATTTTCTTTACTAATTAAAACCATGATATTCTCATAGCATAATTTTCAAGAAAATTATTTTTTGTTTTAAATTTATTTATGTTGGTCATTTTTGCAAGACTTAATCGACACGTGTTTCGGAATTTGTCAAGATTCCATTGTCAAGATTATTTAGCAAAAATAGAAACGATATACTACAAAGTAGCAAACGAGTCTAATGACAAATCGTTTGTGCACAAACTAAAACATTAATACATATTCGACTCTATCCACAATGTGAATTAGAAAGACGAAGAAATTGTACTACGTTAGTAAGTAACGATTGTCAATAACCAACAAAAATATTTAAAACATTTTACATACGATAGTCCATTGGACTACAACAATATGTTTTTTGTTGTTGTGAATGAAATTATACCATTATTAGGGCTATTCATCACTATGGCGTGCCAACCATTATGTTCAATTTCTGATTAATTTTTATTAATAAATAAAAATTGTTTTATTCGACCTTTAAAATATTATATTTTGTGAGGATGTTTATTCTGGCTCGAGGTCATTATTTTCTTTACTAATTAAAACCATGATATTCTCATAGCATAATTTTCAAGAAAATTATTTTTTGTTTAAATTTATTTATGTTGGTCATTTTTGCAAGACTTAATCGACACGTGTTTCGGAATTTGTCATTTGAATGGTGTTTATGGTTCCCCAAAAAACGTAAAAAGGACGGACTTTTGAGTTAAAAATAATGTTTACCCAAAATTTCTTTTTAACAAATTAATTATTTTTATGTTATTTATTAAGTTTTATAAAAAAATTGCAAAATCCGGGTCTATATGCGGGAAATATAAAAGTTGTCCTAAAGATTAATGTAGAAAAATCATGAGTGCAATAATGTAACACTTGCCTTTTTATGGAATTTTTACTATATTTTTTTTATAAAAAATTTTAGAGCATATTTCGATAAAGTTTATAAATTCTGATCAATTAACTAATAAAATTATCAAAAAACTTCAATACTTTATCTTGTGTAGTTTAAAATATAGAGCAGATTATCTAAGCAATGTGAACCTTGTTACACTTTTGCTCGTCACTGTATTTGCTATTTAAAATGTAAAAATTCAAGAAATTTTTCCTAAAATACAGTCTTAGATTCCGAGACATTTTCTCTATAGAAATTTTTTGCTTTTAAGACCGTTTTCCTATAGAAACATTCTCAGAGTCTGAGTCTTTGACAGTTTCCTACTGAAAAAGCATTAGATTCTGAGACATTTTTCAAATAGAATATGAGATATTTTCTCAGATTCTGATCCATTTTCCTTCATATTCTCAGATTTTGAGGCATTTTTCTCATTAATTTTTCATAGAAAATTTTATTCTACATAAAAACTTACAAATTCTGACATGCTTTTCATATCAAAAAAGTCTAAAAGTTTTTTTCTAAGGTTCTAAGAATTTTTTCATACAGCAAAGAGTAAGCTTTTCCTATTACAAAAGTCTAAGATTCTACAAAAAAGAATTAAATTCTGTGATATTTTTTCTTAAAAAATTCTTAGATTACATCAGTGTTTCTTTTCAGATTCTAATACATTTTTTCTATAGAAATATTGTCAAATTTACTCTGAAGAAAATTTTCTTATTTTGTCTTTATAAAAATTTAAATAGAGACTTTTTTCTTATAAAAACAGTTTTAAGATTCAAAAACATTGTTTTTTATAGAAAAATTTTAAGATTCTTTTTCTCACCTTCTATTCTTCTTCCTTACCTTTCTCTCTTTCCTTTTTATCCATCATCTTCTCAGATTTTTTCGAACGAAACATTATCAGAATTTTCCTATAGAAATCCTGTGTCAGATTTTTTCCAATAAAAAAACTGTAAAACTGTCCATATAAAACTTTACAAACTTTTCCCATAGAAAAATAAACAAAATTTTGCTAAAGAAAAATTCCTAAATTGTTTGTCTAGAAAAATTCTCGCATTTTTGTTTAAGAAAATTTTTAAATTCCAAGACTTTTATCATTTAGAAAAATTCTTACACTCCGCGAAATTTTTTCTTTAGAAAAAAGATTCTAATACATTTTTTCCTATAGAAAAATTGTAAAATTTTTAATATAGAAAAATTTTGAGATTCTTGAATATTTTTCCTAGAAAAATTCTCACATTATTTCTTTCTTTTTTTCTCTTTTCGTTTTATCATCATCTTCTCCGATTTTTCGAACGAAATATTATCAGAATTTTCATGTAAAAAACTTTTTTCCTGTAGAAAAATTGTCAAATTTTCCTTATAAAAATTGACAAATTTTTCCCATAGGAAAACACACAAACTTTTGCTATAGAAAAATTTCCAAATCTTTTGCTATAGAAAAATTCCCTATAAAAAGTTCTTAGATTTTTACCCATATTAAAGGTTTTGCCTATAGACAAATTCGCAAATTATACCTTAAGAAAAATTTTAAATTTTTTTCTAAAGAAAAATTCTCAAATTTTAATATAGAAAAGTTCTTACATTCCGAGAAATTTTTCTTAGACATTTCCTGTTCTTTTTCACTTTCCTTTTTCCCGCTCTTTTCCTTTCTTTTTCTTTTTTCTTTTTTCTTTTTTCTTTTTTTTCCGTTTTGCTTTATTTTCTTTCGAATTCGTTTTGGGGGAAATTTCCTTTCCCCCCGTGGATCCGCGCCTGCATATGTAAATTATACGATTTTAAAATTGAGGAGTCTTGGCTTGTAAGCACATTTATACCCATTTTTGAACCAAAAACTTAAATTGTAAAAATCTCCAAAACCATTTATCCGATTTCAAAATATGACGAAAAAAATAGTTTTTGAAATTCAGAGTCAAAAGGTGGTAAAATAGTTTGCATTGAAACTTTTTCTAGTGTCAAATACACTACAAAGGTTGTAGGTTTTGTCGAAAATATCACAAAAATGCCCATCAAACTTTCCAGACACGCTCAAAATTTAAAGTTATTGTCAAAAAACGTTTTTTAGAGACTTTTCTTACTAAACCACGTGTAACTTACATGGGAAGCATCTCAACCCTTATGAACCGATTTGCATGAAACTTGAAAAGAGACAACCCGAGTAAAAAAGATTATATATAATTTTACTTATTTTTATATAAACATATATTATTTGATAAATTTATACGTAAATTGTTTTGCTATCATATAAGATTATATATATTTGCACTTCTTATTTTTTTCTTATATAAAATTATATAAAAGAAAATGTTAAGTTATACATAATAACATATGATTAAAGTTAGTTTATATAATTACATATGAAATATAAAATTCTGTCTGTTTTTTTATATAATTTAATATAACAAAATATTTGAAGACATTTTATATAAAACTTTATGCAACTTTTTTCTGAATCATATGTAATATTATATGAGTAAAATTAAAAAAAAAAATCTAAGTCCTTTATATATAATTTGATATAACTTTTGAAAATTTTTCTAAGTCCAGAATTTTTTTTTTTTTTAAGTTCCAAACCTAAACCTTAAACATTTGTTTTAAAAATTTTATATGTTATTATATATGTATAATGCAAAATTTATGAAAAAAAATCTAAGTTCTTGATATATAATTTAATATAATTTTTTTTTTTGGGGTTTTTTTTTGGATTTTTTTTTATTTAATTATATATAATTGCATAAATTTTTCTAAAAAAGGGGCCAATTTTCGCATCAAATCATATAAAATTATATTAAAATCACATCAAATTATATCAAATTTAATGCAACTTTATATGGTTTTATCGACTCATTTTTCGCATCAAATTCTATATGAATATATATGATGTCTTTATATAATTAAATATAAACATATATAATCTTTTTTACTCGGGAATTCTAAGGTGGGGGTGTCTCAGCTAATCGTCCATATCGGGGATTTAAGGTTTCAAAACATGGGTCAAAAAATAGCGAAAAAAAAGTTTTTTGATTTTTCAGCCATTTCTTTCTAAGAAACTAAATGATGTTTATGTATGAGAAAAAAGGTTTTTTTAATGCCTATCCGACGATGGCATAACCTTGGAATTCGTTAAATATTTTTTTACTGAAAATTGTAAATTTTTGGGGTATTTATGTGAAGACCTATAGACCTAGGATATCCATATGAATACGAAATAAATTTTATTAAATTTAAGTCGACATGTATTTTTATTTTAGACGATATTCCTGTTATTTCGGGAGCTATCGGAATTTTCCCAAAGGTCCACCTTGTTTCATAAGAAGGCAACGAAATTTTTAAGGCCGACCCAGCAAAATGTTCGGTTGCAAAGAACCGATTGTGGAACAACTTATATTTCCCTAGAATCAGTTTTAATTCTTGTTCAACACCGATTCTTTTTATATAGGGATTAATCCCAAAGCAACAGGTGTTTGTAAGTAAAATTAGAACATATATTTGTTCTTCGGAATGGGTTCTAGAAGTAAAATTTGGAACATAAATGAGAATTAAAGAAATATTTGAAATTGCATTAATTTTTTAAACAAAGATAAGGAAAATCTTATATGACATGAAATATTCACATCTTTAACACAACTACATCCTTTGTCTGCTCCAAAATTGTATTTTGGGCCTTGCAATAATGATATACCAGAACATGGATTTTCTGCCAACAAAAATGGAAAACATTATTTTATTAGTATTTGGCCCGACCCAGATAATCAAAATTTAATTTACTTACCTTTGTATCAACAATTTTCACGACCCGAGTAAAAAGGAATTTATATAAATGTATATTATTTTATATGTTTTCATAAAACCATATAAAACTATATGAGTCAAAGTATAAAATTATATCTCACTTTGAAATTTTCCAATTTTTTTAAATGATGTCATATAAAATCATATCTAATTATATTGTTCATAATATATTAATATAAATGATAGATGTAATCATACGTTGCACATAAAACTTAATCCGATTTCATACATTATTATACGTGACTTTATATCTAATTATGTATAGGACTTTACTAAACAAAAAAACCAGTATCAATTTATGTATAATTATGTGTGACTAATATAATACCATTTAAAACTATATATGGTTCCATACTAAAAAAATTTCCAACAATAATAATAGATATAATTATATGTGTCTTAAACGATAACATATCTGTGTTTGTATGGTACTGTATATACGCAAATTTCGTCTAAACTCAATATATATTTATAAATGGTCGCATATGTAATGGAATATATATTTTGATATAATCATGTATATAAAAAATATTTTTTTGACCAAACAACTAGCCATATATAATTATATATGCCAGTATTTCAAAATTTATTTTTGTGTGTCAACATACAAAACTTTTTATTGGATCATATAAGATTACATATGATTTTTGGGAACCCGAGTTCGATTCCCGGCCCAGTCGAGAAAAAAAAAGTTTTTTTTTTAATTTTTTATAAATAGAAAACACTTTTTTATTGCATATAATTTTTTTAGAACTAAAAAATTTTCATTTTTGGAATTTTTGCAATCATTTTTAAAAAAATATTTTTCTTTTATACAGTTATATATAACTATATTTGATTTATTATAAAATTATCTATAATTTTTGGGAACCCGAGTTCGATTCCAGAATAAAAACATATTTTTTTTTTATTTTTTTTAAATAAAAAACACGTTCTTATTGCATTTATTTTTTTTAGAACTAAAAATTTTTCTTTTTTTGAATTTTTGCAATCATTTTTAAAAAATTATATTGCTTTTATATAGTTATATATAACTATATTTAATTTTTTATAAAATTATCTATCATTTTTGGGAACCCGAGTTCGATTCCAGGAAAAAATATATATTTTTTTATTTTTTTTAAATAGAAAACACTTTTTTATTGCATTTCTATTTTTAGAACTTAAAAAATTTTACTTTTTGAATTTTTGCAATCATTTTTAAACATTTATATTGCATTAATATAGTTAATAATAGCTATATTTGGTTTAAATTATCAAATTATCAATGATTTTTGGAACCCGATCTTAAATCTAATTCTGATTTCCTGATTCCATAAAGAATTTCAAACTTATAAGCCAGTCTTATTTCACTTTGGAAGCCTATGACTTGGAAATAAGGCATATCGCTACATTAAAATTATGGTTTAAGCTTACCATGGAAGCCCCTAATAGCGCTGTACGTCATTCCAATTTTTTTTTGCCAATTTTATCAAAAATTTTCTAAGTCTTTTTGAAAATTGTTAACAAGTGAATAACATATTTAATTGGATGTAATCATATATTACTATATGTTAGATCAATTTGATATAATTAGATACGATCAATTTATTTAAAACTAAGTCTTTTAAAGTTGTTATTTGCTAACAACGTCCGCTGGTCTAGAGGGTAGAGATTGCGATTACAAAACGGAAGACTTGTGGTTCTAATCTCCGTCCGTTCGAAGTTTTTTTTTTTTTTTATTTATTTTCAGTTTGACATTATTATATCTAAAAATAAATCTAAAAATAGAAACATTTTTTGGATAAAAATGTATCCAATAATTTTTTTATAAAATCAAGATATCAGATATTATAAGATAAGTTTGGCGCGGCCAAATTTCGGATGAAATTACATTATATAATATCCAATTTAATATAAAATCATGATATTGGATATTTTAAGATAACTTTGGCGCGGCCAATTTCCGGATGAAATTACATCATATCATATCATATTTAATACAAAATCATGATAATAGATAATTTGGGATAACTTTGGCGCGGCCAATTTCCGGATGAAATCACATACAATCAAATATTAAACTGTAACTTCATATATTATGAGATAACTTTGGCGCGGCCAATTTTCGGATGAAATTTAGCAAAATCAGATCCAATAAATTATATCTATATATATAATTTCCCTATTTGTGTGTTCCTCTTTTTTTGTCTATCCAGAGCTTTTTGAAGCCCACCGATGAGCTACAAAGCTGAAAATTGGCATACTTATAGTAAAACACCTGGGGGAGATCCTAACGTAGCCGGATTTTCGATTTTTTGCCTGTGGGCGGAGAAATAAGCGGAAAAGTGGGCGTGGCAAAATTCAATTTTTTTACATTTTTGCTTAATTTAAAGCCCCCAAATGACTTAGGAAGCTGAAAATTTCCTAGAATATAGTCCTAACGATGGCGCATATCCCAGAGTAGTCGGATTTAAAATTTTCGCAATGTGGGCGGAGAATTGAGGGGAAAAGTGTCGTGGCAAAATTGGGATTTTTTAAACATTTTTACTTCTTTTGAAGCCCCCAAATGACTTAGGAAGCGGAAAACTGCATAGCATTTAGTTCTAACAATGAAGCATATCCTGAAGTAATAGGATTTAAATTTTTTAGACTGTGGTAGGAGAATTAAGAAAAAAGGGAGCGTGGCAAAATTGTGTTTTTTTAATATTTTAACTAATTTGAAGACCCCTAATGACCTATGAAGATGAAAATTGACATTTTTGCTTATTTTAAAGTCCTCTAATAACTTAGGAAGCTGAAAGTTTCCTAGCATATAGTCCTATCGATGAAGCATATCCTGAAGTAGTCGAATTTTAAATTTTTGGACTGTGGTCGGTGAATTGAAAGGAAAATGGGGAGTGACAATATTTTGATTTTTAATATTTTAACTTCTTTTGAAGCCCCCAAAGGAAGCGGAAAATGCATAGCGTATATTCGTAACGATGTAGTATATCCTGAAGTAATCGGATTTTAAATTTCTCGACTGTGGACGGAGAATTAAAAGATTAAAGAGCGTGAAAAAATTGGGTTTTTTAATATTTTAACTAATTTGAAGACCCCGAATGACTTAGGAAGATGAAAATTGGCATGTATATAGAAGGTTTCATGGGGAAAATCAACACGAACCTGGATTTTTGATATCCAGTGTGTGGGTGGAAAATAAGAAAGGCAAAAGGTGTGGTAAATTAATTTCCATCTATTTTCTGAATATATATTTTATTTTCTTTGTAATTCTCTTATTTTTTGTGTAACCAGCGCCTTTTGAATCTCAAAATTATTTTTTTTAACATTTAAGAGTATTTTTAAGCTCCGCCCCAATGAATTAGGAAGCTGAAAATCCTTAACATGTAGTCCCAACTATGAAGCATATTCTAAAGTAGTCCGATTTAACATTTTTTGGAATGTAGACGGAGAGTTGAGGGGAAAAAGGGGCAAGGCAATATTGTGTTTTATTTCTTTTAATTTAACTAACTTTAAAGCCCTAATGACCTACGCAGCCGAAAATTGGCCAGCATATTGTCCTGACACTGTACCATATCCTAAAGTAGTCAGACTTAAAATTTTTGGACTGTGGACGGAGAATTAAGAGGGAAACGGGCGTGGATACGAGTCATGCGCGGGTACAATGGGGGGGTAGGGGAAATTTCCCCCCCACACCAAATTTTAAAAAGAAAAAAAAGAGGAAAAAAAAGGAAGAAAAAGGAGGCAAAAAAAAGGAAGAAAAAAAATTTCCGAACGCAAATTATCTCGAAATCCGAAAATTGTACCATATCCTAAAGTAGTCAGACTTAAAATTTTTGGACTGTGGACGGAGAATTAAGAGGGAAACGGGCGTGGATACGAGTCATGCGCGGGTACAATGGGGGGGGTAGGGGAAATTTCCCCCCCACACCAAATTTTAAAAAGAAAAAAAAGAGGAAAAAAAAGGAAGAAAAAGGAGGCAAAAAAAAGGAAGAAAAAAAATTTCCGAACGCAAATTATCTCGAAATCCGAAAATTTTTCATAGAAAAAATCTGAAAGTTTTTATAGGGAAAATGTTTAAATTTTTAAAGGAAAAAATGTGATTCAATCTGAAAATTTTCTGTGAAAAAATATATTTCAATCTTATTAAGAATTTTGGTATCTTTTAATAGTACTTATATTTTGAGAATTTTTCTATAAAAATCCCTAAAAGAAAATATTTAAGGATTGAAAAATTTTTCTTTGTAAAAAAATCTGAGACTTTTTCTATAGAAAAAATGTGTCGGATTTCGAGACTTATTCTATAGGAAAAAGGTCTTAGAATCTGAGACTTATTCTATATTAAAAAGGTCTCAGATTCTGAGACTTTTTTTATAGAAAATGTGCAGAAAAACTCTAAAACTTTTCACATTCTCAAAAATTTTCTTTTTCGGATTTTTGTAGAAGAATTCCCTAATTCTAAAAGTCTCAGAATCTGAGTATATTTCTATGGGTCTTAAAATTTGAGACTTATTTAAAGGAAAAAGTTCGCAGAATCTAATACTTTTTTGAAAAGAAAAAGGTATAAAAATCTGAGACTTTTTCGATATGAAAAACAAAAAAAAAAAACAAATCTCAGAATCAGAGACTTTTTTCACCAAAAAAGGTCTTAGAATCTGAGACTTTTTCTATAGGAAAAGATCTGAGAATTTGAAACTGTTTCTTTAGGAAAAAATCTCAGAATCTGAAACTTTTTCTACAGAAAAAAAGTCTCAGAATATAATTTTTTTTTCAGTACGAAACAAATATACTAACCTGAGACCTTTTCTATAAGAAAAATATATTAAAAATGCTTTAAAATATGAGATACTTTCTATAAAAGGTTTCGGAATCTTAGACTTTTTTGTGGAAAAAAGTTCTTAGAATCTGAAAATTTTTCTATACAAAAAAAGTCTCAAATTTTGAGACATTTTTTGTATAGAAGAAGTCTTAGATTTTGACTCTTTATACGTCAAATGTGTTAGAATCTAAGACTTTTTCTATGTATACGTAAATGTACAATTTTAAAAATTACAAAATTAAAAAAATGATACTTATGATCATGAAAAAAAAACCTCCTTCAGCAAAAACTTTTGAATTTGATGATTTTATAGGTTTCCATAACCTTTTTTTGCAAAAAAAAAAAACGAATCCCTGTTTTTGGCCGTCCAAAATAGGTGAATTTATGATTTTTTTTCGAAGTAAAAAAAAAAATTCCCCCCCCCCCCCCAAACCCAAAAGCTGTACCCGCCACTGATACTAGTATAGTACTAACGATGGAGCTTATCCTAAAGTAGTCAGATTTAAAAATTTTGGAATATGGACGGAGAATTAAGAGAAGAAATGGTCGTGGAAAAATTATGTTTTCACATCTTACCAAATTTTGAAGACACCTTATGACCTTGAAAGATAAAAATTGGGATGCATATGGTACGGACTATGGCAAAGATCAACACTGACCTGGATATCCAGTGAAAGGGCGGAGAATTATAAGGAAAAATGTATGTGAAAAATTGTGCTTTTTAACATTTTAGCTAATTTTAAAACCTTTCATGACTAAGAAAGATACAAATTTCCATGTATATAGGAGTGGCCATGGGACATATCCACTCGATGGATTTTTGATATCCGGTTTAAGGACGGAGAGACGAAATGGGCGTGCTAAATTTAGTTCTAAAATTTTATCAATAAAACCTTAGGCATTAAATTTTTTTCCAGTTTTGGAAATATATTGATATAACTCAATGTAACAATAAATAATTTTTGAAGCACAAATATAATTTTTTATAAAGTTTGGTAAAAAAATAGAATTATTGAGAAAAGTGATTTAGTGTTCCGCCTGGCAGGGACAGGCTATTCGACTAGTATAATTGTATAAGATAACATGTTTTACCATACAAAATTTTTTTATTTGGGGATTATATCCTGATATTTTAATAGAATTTCGTGTTTTTTTTCTTGGTAACAAAAAAAAAATTATATTTATTTTTTAATTTTTTTTGACACATGTTTTTTTTTCAATTCCTGAGATCCAAAATGTTATGAAACTTTGATTGCAGAGAACAAGCTTCACAATAATTTTCACTTAACTTGTTCTGAAGAAGCATAGGACTTTCATGCATGTGAATTGATCTATACATATAATAAAGATATGAATTGTTTTTTATAACAATAATATTTAATTTTTTCGTTATTTTTTGAAAATTTTTTGTGTTTATCGATTTTTTCTGCTATAGTTTGTTCAACAACCTTTATATTTATAAACTTATTCTTAAAGAAAATTTAATTCTGAATATGACGAGCTTTCTCCTGAAAAAATCGGATAACAATTGACAGAGTTATGATAAAACAGTGTTACAAAAAAGAATGAAACAGAAATGTCTGCGATGCGATACTTTTTCTACTAGGTGTTGTCGAGTACAACAAGATTATGTCCTTGAAATTTGCGAAATACCTTGAAAATCTTGAGTTACGGGTAAAAACCCGGGTTTTCGTACTTTTTTCACTTATAAGCAAGTAACATTGTTGAATATTAAACGATTTTGAATTTCTCGACAGTTTTAGAAAGAATAAACTAATACCTTTCGGAGATGTAAACGTGATATTTAAGTAATATTAAGACAACTGTGCGTATTTTTCCAGCAAACTCATCTTTTCAAAAAAAGTCCTTACCCGAGTAAAAAGGATTTTATATAAATGTATATTATTTTATATGTTTTCATCAAACGATATAAAACTATATGAGTCAAAGTATAAAATTATATCTCACTTTGAAAATTTCCAATTTTTTTAAATGATGTCATATAAAATCATATCAAATTATATTGTTCATAATATATTAATATAAATGGTAGATGTAATCATACGTTGCACATAAAACTTAATCCGATTTCATACATTATTATACGTGACTTTATATCTAATTATGTATAGGACTTTACTAAACAAAAAATCCAGTATCAATTTATGCATAATTATATATGACTAATATAATACCATTTAAAACTACATATGGTTCCATACTAAAAAAATTTCCAACAAAAATAATAGATATAATTATATGTGTCTTAAACGATAACATATCTGTGTTTGTATGGTACTATATATACGCAAATTTCGTCTAAACTCAATATATATTTATAAATGGTCGCATATGTAATGGAATATATATTTTGATATAATCATGTATATAAAAAATATTTTTTTGACCAAACAACTAGCCATATATAATTATATATGCAAGTATTTCAAAATTTATTTTTGTGTGTCAACATATATGGTTATACAAAACTTTTTATTGGATCATATAAGATTACATATGATTTTTGGGAACCCGAGTTCGATTCCCGGCCCAGCCGAGAAAAAAAAGTTTTTTTTATTTTTTTTTTAAATAGAAAACACTTTTTTATTGCATTTAGTTTTTATAGAACTAAAAAATTTTCATTTTTGGAATTTTTGCAATCATTTTTAAAAAATTATTTTTCTTTTATATAGTTATATATAACTATATTTGATTTATTATAAAATTATCTATAATTTTTGGGAACCCGAGTTCGATTCCAGAAAAAAAATATATTTTTTTTTTAATAGAAAACACTTTTTTATTGCATTAATTTTTTTTAGAACTTTAAATTTTTCTTTTTGAATTTTTGCAATCATTTTTAAAAAATTATATTGCTTTTATATATAGGGTGTTTTTTTTAGAGGTTCACAACTTTGAATTGGTAATACTTCTTTATTTGACAACGGATCTAACTGCTGATAGTTGTTTTTTGATAAGTATGGTTTGACATTTTATCATGCAAAGACTAACATAAGAGCAACGCTTCCAAATTGTAGAAATTTTTTATCAAAAAAATGGTTATTTTCGTCGAACATAAATTTTATTCAAATATGCTAATAATTGGTTACCAATATTGTTTGATTTAACCCCATTGGATTATTTTCTGTGGAGCTATGTAAAGTAACTTGTCTTTTCCGATAAATTAGAGACAATTAAACACCTGGAAATAAACCTTCGAAGAGCTATTGGTAAAATTCGAAAAACGGCCGCAAATTCTGTGAAAATTGTGTGTAAATAGAGGTTCAGATTTCTCCATGTACGAGCCATTTTTCGTATCGATATGGCTCCAAAACATTTTTAAACATTAATGTCATAATATTATCTATCCAATAAAGTCCGTTTGATTGGTATTAAAAATATTTTTCCTTACTTTATTTTAATATAAAGTTCGGTAGCAGTAAAAAAAACACCCTATAGTTATATATAACTATATTTAATTTATTATAAAATTATCTATCATTTTTGGGAACCCGAGTTCGATTCCAGAAAAAAATATATTTTTTTGTTTTTTTTAAATAGAAAACACTTTTTTATTGCATTTGTTTTTTAGAACTTAAAAAATTTTACTTTTTGAATTTTTGCAATCATTTTTAAACATTTATATTGCATTTATATAGTTAATAACAGCTATATTTGGTTTAAATTATCAAATTATCAATGATTTTTAAAACCCGATCTCAAATCTAATTCTGATTTCCTGATTCCATGAAAAATTTCAAACTTATAAGCCAAAGTCTTATTTCACTGGAAGCCTATGACTTGGAAATACTTAAGGCATATCGCTACATTAAAATTATTGTTTAAGCTTACCATGGAAGCCTCTAATAGCGCTGTACGTCATTCCAATTTTTTTTTTTGCAAATTTTATCAAAAATTTTCTTTTTGAAAATTGTGTACAAGTGAATAACATATTTAATTGGATGTAATCATATATTACTATATGTTAGATCAATTTGATATAATTAGATACGATCAATTTATTTAAAACTACCCGAGTAAAAAAAAATTGTATGGTAAAACATGTTATCTTATAAAATTATATATAATTTATTGGATCTGATTTTGCTAAATTTCATCCGAAAATTGGCCGCGCCAAAGTTATCTCATAACATCTTATAATATATGAAGTTACAGTTTAATATTTGATTGTATGTGATTTCATCCGGAAATTGGCCGCGCCAAAGTTATCCCAAATTATCTATTATTATGATTTTGTATTAAATATGATATGATATGACGTAATTTCATCCGGAAATTGGCCGCGCCAAAGTTATCTTAAAATATCCAATATCATGATTTTATATTAAATTGGATATTATATAATGTAATTTCATCCGAAATTTGGCCGCGCCAAAGTTATCTTATAATATCTGATATCTTGATTTTATAAAAAAATTATTGGATACATTTTTATCCAAAAAATGTTTCTATTTTTAGATTTATTTTTAGATATAATAATGTCAAACTGAAAATAAAAAAAAAAAAAAACTTCGAACGGACGGAGATTAGAACCACAAGTCTTCCGTTTTGTAATCGCAATCTCTACCCTCTAGACCAGCGGACGTTGTTAGCAAATAACAACTTTAAAAGACTTAGTTTTAAATAAATTGATCGTATCTAATTATATCAAATTGATCTAACATATAGTAATGTATGATTACATCCAATTAAATATGTTATTTACTTGTAAACAATTTTCAAAAAGACTTAGAAAATTTTTGATAAAATTTGCAAAAAAAAAAAAAAATTGGAATGACGTACAGCGCTATTAGGGGCTTCCATGGTAAGCTTAAACCATAATTTTAATGTAGCGATATGCCTTATTTCCAAGTCATAGGCTTCCAAAGTGAAATAAGACTGGCTTATAAGTTTGAAATTTTTTATGGAATCAGGAAATCAGAATTTGATTTGAGATCGGGTTCCAAAAATCATTGATAATTTGATAATTTAAACCAAATATAGCTATTATTAACAATATTAATGCAATATAAATGTTTAAAAATGATTGCAAAAATTCAAAAAGTAAAATTTTTTAAGTTCTAAAAAAAGAAATGCAATAATAAAGTGTTTTCTATTTAAAAAAAAATAAAAAAAATATATTTTTTTCTGGAATCGAACTCGGGTTCCCAAAAATGATAGATAATTTTATAAAAAATTAAATATAGTTATATATAACTATATAAAAGCAATATAATTTTTTAAAAATGATTGCAAAAATTCAAAAAAAGAAAAAAGAAAAAAATTCAAAAAAAGAAAAATTTTTAGTTCTAAAAAAAATAAATGCAATAAGAACGTGTTTTTTGTTTAAAAAAATAAAAAAAAATATATTTTTATTCTGGAATCGATCTCGGGTTCCCAAAAATTATAGATAATTTTATAATAAATCAAATATAGTTATATATAACTATATAAAAGAAAAATATTTTTTTAAAAATGATTGCAAAAATTCCAAAAATGAAAATTTTTTAGTTCTAAAAAAATTAAATGCAATAAAAAAGTGTTTTCTATTTAAAAAAAATAAAAAAAAAACTTTTTTTTTCTCGACTGGGCCGGGAATCGAACTCGGGTTCCCAAAAATCATATGTAATCTTATATGATCCAATAAAAAGTTTTGTATAACCATATATGTTGACACACAAAAATAAATTTTGAAATACTGGCATATATAATTATATATGGCTAGTTGTTTGGTCAAAAAAATATTTTTTATATACATGATTATATCAAAATATATATTCCATTACATATGCGACCATTTATAAATATATATTGAGTTTAGACGAAATTTGCGTATATATAGTACCATACAAACACAGATATGTTATCGTTTAAGACACATATAATTATATCTATTATTTTTGTTGGAAATTTTTTTAGTATGGAACCATATATAGTTTTAAATTGTATTATATTAGTCATATATAATTATACATAAATTGATACTGGATTTTTTGTTTAGTGAAGTCCTATACATAATTAGATATAAAGTCACGTATAATAATGTATGAAATCGGATTAAGTTTTATGTGCAACGTATGATTACATCTACCATTTATATTAATATATTATGAACAATATAATTAGATATGATTTTATATGACATCATTTAAAAAAATTGGAAAATTTCAAAGTGAGATATAATTTTATACTTTGACTCATATAGTTTTATATGGTTTTATGAAAACATATAAAATAATATACATTTATATAAATTCCTTTTTACTCGGGTAAGTCTTTTAAAGTTGTTATTTGCTAACAACGTCCGCAGGTCTAGAGGGTAGAGATTGCGATTACAAAACGGAAGACTTGTGGTTCTAATCCCCGTCCGTTCGAAGTTTTTTTTTTTTTTTTTTATTTATTATCAGTTTGACATTATTATATCTAAAAATAAATCTAAAAACAGAAACATTTTTTGGATAAAAATGTATCCAATAATTTTTTTATAAAATCAAGATATCAGATATTAAAAGATAATTTTGGCGCGGCCAAATTTCGGATGAAATTACATTATATAATATCCAATTTAATATAAAACCATGATATTGGATATTTTAAGATAACTTTGGCGCGGCCAATTTCCGGATGAAATTACATCTTATTATATCATATTTAATACAAAATCATGATAATAGATAATTTGGGATAACTTTGGCGCGGCCAATTTCCGGATGAAATCACATACAATCAAATATTAAACTGTAACTTCATATATTATAAGATGTTATGAGATAACTTTGGCGCGGCCAATTTTCGGATGAAATTTAGCAAAATCAGATCCAATAAATTATATATAATTTTATAAGATAACATGTTTTACCATACAATTTTTTTTACTCGGGTATTCTTTAAGTTTGGAGATGTTTTTCCAAATTTTTTATTATAAATATATTTATTTAAGAGTAAACTAGTGCCTACGGTCAGTAAAGTAGTACCGGGAATACCGGTATTCCCGGTTCTCGGTATTACCGGGAAATGGAACCAGTTTCCCGTTTCTTGAATCATTACCAGTATTCCCGGTTCCGGTTCTGACGGTATTACTGGCATTCCCTGGACTACCGGTATGTATATTTTGTAAAATTTAGTACAATTAAAATTTTTTCTTCGCTTTACCAAAAAAATACCAAAAATGTGGAACCACCATTTCCATTTTTAACACGATTTTTAAATAATTTTACAAACACAACTAAATATTTCTGAAATACTGATTAGATAATGTAATTTAAATATTTTATAGTATAGTATTTTGTTTTTTTTTTTTTTTTTATAACCGGTGCCAGGATCAGAACCGGGAATACCGAGAACCGGGAAATGAGGCGCACTAGAGTAAATCACAACTTTGGTTTTTAAAATCGGTTAAAAATTGACTGAGTTATTAAACTTTTAATAAAAACAAAATTTTAAAATAAATGCCTGCAGAATTTTTTATACCCTCTAACCATACATAGTATGGGGTATACTCACTTTGTCATTCCGTGCGAAACACATCGAAATATCGTTCTAGAGTCCCACAGCGAATAATTTTTTGTTGATAATTGATCGATTCTAAGGCATTCTAGACTAGGGCGGCGCCATGAAATAACTCCCAGTGAAATAAGCCCCAAGAAAAGTAATGCAATAAGTTCCAAAAATTTCCATACGATTTGGGAGTTATTTAATAATAAAATAATTCCCAAATCTGCGGGAATTATTTAATTTTTTTGGAAGTTATTTAATTTTTATGTTTGGGAGTTATTTCATTATGCAATAACTCCCAAATTATTTTAATGAAATAACTCCCACCATCTTGAGAGAAAATTATGGAAACAAAAATTGAACTTATTGAATTTTCAAGTTTCTTTAATTTTTATTAAAAATAATAATTCAGGAAAAGTTAGTTTATTACGACAAAGTAAATGACCTCGACTCTTTTTCAATGCTTTTTAAATTATCTTGTACATAAATTCAGAAAACACGCAGCGAGTAATTGTAAAAAATTTCGAATTCTTCTAAAAATGGTTTTAATTTATGAAAATTAAGAGGTATTTTAAGACAAACTGAAGATCCTTAACCGGTGTAAGAAAAAGTTTTAGAATCCTGTTGGTTTGGCCGGCACATTGGATTATTTTAAGAATGTATTTTCGCAAAATTTTCTAAATTTATTTTGTGATACATGTTGTCGGAATACGATTATTTCTTTGAAAGTATTTGAAAGTATTCAAACAAATAATCGCATTGTTACCACATTTATTATAGAGAATCCTTGAAGCTCCAGGCTTTTAGAAATCTGCTTTACGTTTAATGCGTGGCTTGTTTATTGTTTTAACCAAGATGATTTCTATATTTCTTTAATTTTCTTAATTATAAAAACGTAATTCTCCCACAAGTTCTTGTAAGTAAGTTATAAAAATTTAGGAAAATGATTTTAGTACGTGTTATACACCCAATTATATTGAGATTTAAGTTAATATTTTTATGGGCTTTCTTTCTTGTCTTTTCGCAGCCGCCAGCTAGACCTGCGATAAGTTAGCTATTGCATGGAATATTAGTCGATTTTAAATCGCAAATCAGGCAAAAAATAATAAAAAATTAAACAAGCATAATGAGTGGTTGCGAATCATTATTTCAAAGTTTTTTGACTCCCTGAATTAAGTTTAAGTTTTTGATATATCAATTTATGTTCATTATATCAAAAACCATTTTTAATGCCAGGTGCGGATTCAGCGAGCCAAAAACCTTTAAAAATATTAGGCATGACCAATGAAAAAGAGTTTATTCTGATTCGAGGCCTTTTCATGTTCCCCATTATGAATTAACATAACAAGTACTTATGACAACTCTACTTTCTTTATTGGGATATTCTCCCATTAAATACTCATAGAGTTTATTGCTTTCAAAAATTTTGGTAATTTTCAGGAATGAATTGACTATCGTTTCGGGGGGGGGGGGGGGTTCCAATTCACCTATCATCAGAATTCTTTTTGGTTACTGCATGTTCTGCTGTTAGCAGATATTAAATACAGTTTTTGTTTTTGCCTTCTGTTATAGAAAACAAATTCTGTCGTATTGGATTTTTTTTTAAGACCTTGTGGGGTCTTTTGTGTTCATTTTTTCAACAGATGATAGAGAGATACAACTATTGCAATGTGGGAATTTGAAAATTAAAGTGAGACACAACGATACCGACGTATAAATTGTTAGAGTAATGTCCCGAGTAAAAATAAACATATATAACAATATATAACTTGATACAAACCTAACGAATCATATATGATCATATATTCCGTGAGCTATTTTCTAAATTTTTTAAATGCAGTCATATGTAGTTATATATAATTTAATCATGATTCGGATTAAAATGCGTACGGTTGATATAATTATATTTAATTATATGAGGGTCAATACAAAATTTGTTTTTCTGTATAATTTAATATAAAATTATATATTTCTCATTCTGTTCCATATATAACTATAAATGTTTCTAAGTAACCAACAATTTTCTAAGTTTTTTAGGCAAAGTATAAAAAACTTTTTAAAATGTTCCTAAACATTTCCTTGTTAGGGTTATGTATATTACCTATCTGGTTCGAAGAGTACCCAAACATTTTTTTGTTTTAGAAAATTATATGTTTGGTGAATGTATCGTGGTGTATCTCAACCCAAACCAAAAAACACCAGGATTTTATATGTTTTTATGCAATTAGATCTAATTAGATCCACCAATATATGGCAATGTCTGGTCAAAACTCGGATGAAATCAAATCATATTTTATACAAGTTGATCTTTTTTAATGCAAAAACATCCACCATTTTTCGGATCAAATTGCGTATAATTATATATTGTATTACATATCATTATATATTGCATCATACAAAAATTTTTACTCGGGGTGTCAAACAACTATCGCAGTGACACTTCAAAATCTTTTTCTGAACATTTCATCTACCCATCTCTAATATTTTTATGCATTTAAGAGCATAATATAAATTTTGTTTGGCAAATGTTATCAAATGTTTAAAATACTTAAGAAAAATTCACTTTATACTTGCAAAGAAGTTTTTTTAAATACTTCAAGGAAAAAGAAGCACATGCATATGTTTTGCGGAAAAATACTTTAAACAAATTTAATTTTGTATTTCCTTAAGTTAAATTTTATATCCTTACAAGCCATAAATATGGTAAAGTTGTAATACACTTGAATTGAATATGTTAAGAAACAGTGATTTGGAATCAGATTTAAATGGAAATATATATATTTTTATTAAAGTTTAAAGTTTTATTTTAAATAATATTCATATTTATTTAAAAGTAAAATTTAAAAAATTGTTTTTAAATTTGATAATTTTTTTTAGAATTTGATATTCCAAATTCTAATTGTTAGAATTTTATCAGACAAAATTTTTTTTTAAAAATCGGTGAATTCTTGGATATAAAGAAATGTTTCTAGATCTTACAAATTTATTTTTTTTTTGCAGGGAACCTCAGGTCTAATTTGAATCATTAGTTAAGGTTTTTTTAGTGTTTTTCTATTGTTTATTATGATTTTTTTTTTCTGTAGAAATATTTCCAATTTTTAAAAATTTATTCCTATTTACAGCTTAAGAAAATTTTTGATATTTAAAAAAATGTCTCCTCAAAAAAATTTTCATTAGAAAATATATCAGATTGGCGACATATGTGTGAAATCAAAAAATGTCAGTGTTTTTGAGCCAAAATTGTACAAACAAAAAATTTTAATTTTTGGTGAAGTTTTTTATTCAAATCGATATGTTACATCGCAACTTAATATAACTATAAAAAATCTAATTTTCAAATTGTTTCAAATTTTGCCAACAATTTTATATTTTTTTTGTAACTACCCGAGTAAAAAGGAATTTATATAAATGTATATTATTTTATATGTTTTCATAAAACCATATACAACTAAGTATATGAGTCAAAGTATAAAATTATATCTCACTTTGAAATTTTCCAATTTTTGTAAATGATGTCATATAAAATCATATCTAATTATATTGTTCATAATATATTAACATAAATGGTAGATGTAATCATACGTTGCACATAAAACTTAATCCGATTTCATACATTATTATACGTGACTTTATATCTAATTATGTATAGGACTTTACTAAACAAAAAAACCAGTATCAATTTATGTATAATTATGTGTGACTAATATAATACCATTTAAAACTATATATGGTTCCATACTAAAAAAATTTCCAACAATAATAATAGATATAATTATATGTGTCTTAAACGATAACATATCTGTGTTTGTATGGTACTATATATACGCAAATTTCGTCTAAACTCAATATATATTTATAAATGGTCGCATATGTATCAGAACATATATTTTGATATAATCATGTATAAAAAAATATTATTGTGACCAAACCACTAGCCATATATAATTATATATGCCAGTATTTCAAAATTTATTTTTGTGTGTCAACATATATGGTTATACAAAACTTTTTATTGTATCATATAAGATTACATATGATTTTTGGAAACCCGAGTTCGATTCCCGGCCCAGTCGAGAAAAAATTTTTTTTTTATTTTTTTTTTAAATAGAAAACACTTTTTTATTGCGTTTAATTTTTTTAGAACTAAAAAATTTTAATTTTTGTAATTTTTGTAATCATTTTTAAAAAAATATTTTTCTTTTATATAGTTATATATAACTATATTTCATTTGTTATGAAATTATCTATAATTTTTGGGAACCCGAGTTCGATTCCAGAAAAAAAAATATATATTTTTTATTTTTTTTAAATAGAAAACACTTTTTTTATTGCATTTATTTTTTTAGAACTAAAAATTTTCCTTTTTTTGAAAATTTGCAATCATTTTTAAAAAATTATATTGCTTTTATATAGTTATATATAACTATATTTAATTTATTATAAAATTATCTATCATTTTTGGGAACCCGAGTTCGATTCCAGAAAAAAATATATTTTTTTATTTTTTTTTTTTTAATAGAAAACATTTTTTTATTTGTTCTTTTAGAACTTAAACATTTTTAAAAATTTATATTGCATTTATATAGTTAATAATAGCTATATTTGGTTTAAATTATCAAATTATCAATGATTTTTGGAACCCGATCTCAAATCTAATTCTGATTTCCTGATTCCATGAAAAATTTCAAACTTTTAAGCCAAAGTCTTACTTCACTTTGGAAGCCTATGACTTGGAAATAAGGCACACCGTTACATTAAAATTATTGTTAAGCTTACCATGGAAGCCCCTAATAGCGCTGTACGTCATTCCAATTTTTTTTTTTTTGCAAATTTTATCAAAAATTTTCTAAGTCCTTTTGAAAATTGTGCACAAGTGAATAACATATTTAATTGGATGTAATCATATATTACTATATGTTAGATCAATTTGATATAATTAGATACGATCAATTTATTTAAAACTAAGTCTTTTAAAGTTGTTATTTGCTAACAACGTCCGCTGGTCTAGAGGGTAGAGATTGCGATTACAAAACGGAAGACTTGTGGTTGTAATCCCCGTCCGTTCGAAGTCTTTTTTTTTTATTTATTTTCAGTTTGACATTATTATATCTAAAAATAAATCTCCCGAGTAAAAAAATTGATATGACACAATATATAATTTAATATGGGTTCGTGTATATTTTGATATAATCTTATACGAAAAATGGTTTCATAAGATTTGATCGAATAATATCTAATAATATCAGTTTATATAACTTTATATCGACTTTGATACGAGTTTTGGTCTAATCCAATGATGTAAAATTATATCCAATTATATTAAAATTTATACAATTTTATAAATCGGATGTTTTTTTTTTTTTTAGTTTTAAATAAAAAGTTGAAAAATTAAAATAATAAAAATAAGTTGTTCTTTGAAAAAAACTTAGAAAAATTTCAAAAAATGGAGTCGTGTTAAATTTTATATAAAACACTTAGAAAATATTTTCAAAAAAATTTGTCCTTGGAAAAAACTTAGAAAAATTTGAAAAAATGGAGTTATATAAAATTTTATATAAAACACTTAGAAAATATTTGCGATAAAAAAAAATGTTCATTGAAAAAAACTTAGAAAAAATTTAAAAGATGGAGTCACATAAAATTTTATATAAAACACTTAGAAAATATTCGTGATAAAAAAGTGGTGCTTGGAAAAATCTTAGAAAAATAAAAAATATGAAGTCATATGAAATTTTATATGAAACACTTTGAAAATATTTGCAATAAAAATATATTCTTGGAAAACACTTAAAAAAATTAAAAAATAATGGAGGCATATACAATTTTATATAAAACACTTAGAAATTTAAAATGATGCATGGGACCAGATGTTACAACATATAGTTATGTATGGCGATATCTTAAAAAAATTCCACATCAAAATTTATTATATAAATTTATCTTGCAATACATAGTGTCATACATGATCATATATCAAATAATATGACTATATAAAAGTATATAATTTCATATTAAATTATTTTTACTCGGGCTAAAAACAGAAACATTTTTTGGATAAAAATGCATCCAATAATTTTTTTATAAAATCAAGATCTCAGATATTATAAGATAACTTTGGCGCGGCCAAATTTCGGATGAAATTACATTATATAATATCCAATTTAATATAAAATCATGATATTGGATATTTTAAGATAACTTTGGCGCGGCCAATTTCCGGATGAAATTACATCATATCATATCATATTTAATACAAAATCATGATAATAGATAATTTTGGATAACTTTGGCGCGGCCAATTTCCGGATGAAATCACATACAATCAAATATTAAACTGTAACTTCATATATTATAAGATGTTATGAGATAACTTTGGCGCGGCCAATTTTCGGATGAAATTTAGCAAAATCAGATCCAATAAATTATATATAAGTTTATAAGATAACATGTTTTACCATACAATTTTTTTTTACTCGGGTAAGATTTTTATCTTGTTTTTGTTATTTAAGATTTTACAATTATTTTTCATTAACTTAATTTTCTTACAAGGCCATGAACAACTTTTAACTTTAAATCTTCAACTAATGAAAGCTTTAACCAACAAAAAAGCTGTTGTTTTAAAACCACTGTACTTCCCCGCTAAAAAACGATTATGTCATATGGGAAATCCCATAACGACCCATGAAAGTTTACACATATAGAAGGTGTATTTGAACTACTTATTTCTTTCTTACACCATCTTTACATCCATCCCATATGGCAGGTAAGAAGCTTTTAAGTATAAAGAAAAAAAAAAAAGAAAAATATATTGCAAGAGTTTGAGGCATGTTTTTTAAGTGTTACTACAGGATGCGCTTCATTGCCTCTTTTTTATCGCGCTAACAATCAATTTGTTTTTCCTTATTGGGTACTTTTATTATTTGATGTTCGTTCATCTTCAGGGTGAAGAATAAATACAAACATCTATACAAATTTATGTATATTAGGTGAGAAACTATTTGTATAAGGAATTTCATGATTTTTTTTTTTAATTTTTTTAAGTGAGAAGAATAGATTCTGAAAAATAAGTTAGGCTAAGTGTGGCTGCTAACGCTTCACCTCAGCCCACTAAACTCAAAAGTACGTTATGATGTCACTCGTATGAAGTTTATATCCAATAAATCGGAGAAATCTTACAATTGTAAGATTTCTCCGAGGAACCCGGGGGGGGGGGGGGGGAAAGTTCCCCCTTGAAGAACTGAACTAACCTCTGAAAAACGCCATATTTTCACAGGTTTGTTAAATAAATTAAACAATTTGATGTCAGAAAAAGTTCAAGGTCCTGCACTTGGACCCAGTAAATAAAAAAAATTGTTTTTTTTTTTGCCCGCCCCCCTTTTGTGGGCGTGGATATTAAAGATGTTTGTAAATAATGATAAAATTGTATTACTTAAGCTCCAAAAGCATAATAAATGAATATTTAAACATTTACCGCATGTGTTTATGGGTCCCCCAATGACCTCTATAAATAAACGCCTTTGCCATTTTTTTTTTTTTTTTTATTTTTTATATGTTGGAGGGAATTTATTAACACTCTCACTTGTTTTTAATAAATTTGTTTATGATAAAATAATATTAAATGCCGGTTCAATTGTGACATTTCAAAATCACATCACAGGCGACACATCACAGAACAACACTCTCTGACTCATTACATACCTCACATCAATCATATAAAAACCATTTGTCGACTTTATGAGGAAATGTCTCAAACCATGATCTCTTCTTAGAACTTAAGTTTTTTTCTATGTAAGCATGTCAATATTTTTTTCCTAAAAGCATTTTTAATAGCCGTTTTCAATCCAAAGAACAAATAAATGTATTTTTTTTGTCCGGAGAGTGGAAAATAAGTAAAATTTATAAGTATGTCACCCTAATTTAAGTACATCCATATACATTTATTTAAAATCAGTCATATATATTCAAGGTTGTTCAAATTTTATGCGATGACTGTTCAATAATTCATATTTACCTTGAGAACATACAAGTCTCGTGTATGTAAGTATTTTTGATGTAATAAGTAGATATGTGTTACAGTTTATTTAGGGCAAGGAAGTGCCAAGTAAATACAAGTACAAGTTAATACATACAAACACATACAAACACATAATATACCTGGTATATTTTTATAATTCAACATTTAAAATTATCTGATTTTTAGTACACACCAAGTGGTATAAAGTAAATATATAACTGTATATGGATTTCTCTATCATTTTCCAACCTATAAAACACAGGTCAGTAATCTTCGATCTTTGGATCCTCGTCTGTCATAGCTAACGACCAAAATAAAAAAAAGCCATAATAAATTTATGAACAGGTTAGTATAAAATGAAAAATATCTCAGAATCTAAGACCATTTAATATATTAAAAATGTCTCAGAATCTAAGACCTTTTCTGTATTAAAAATGTCCCAGAATTGGAGATTTTTTCTATATGAGAAATGTCTCAAAAAATAATACTTTTTCTATATAAAAAAATGTCTTAGAATCTGATACTTTTTCTTTATGAAAAATGTCTCAGAAACGGAAACTTTTCTATATGAAAAATGTCTCAGAATCTGAGACTTTTTCTATATGAAAAATATCTCCGAATCTGAGACTTTTTCCATATGAAAAATGTCTCAAAATCTGAAACTTTTTTATATAAAAAATGTTACAGAATCTGAGACTTTTTCTATATGACAAATATCTTAGAACCTGAGAATTTTTTTACATGAAAAATGCCTTAGAACCTAAGAATTTTCTAAATGAAAAATGTGCCAGAATCTGAGACTTTTTCTATAAGAAAAATATCTCAGAATCTGAGACTTTTTCTTTACAAAAAATGTCTCAGAATCTGATGCTTTTTCTCTATGAAAAATGTCCTTTCTATATTTAATCTGCCACTCAAAAAATTATGACGATAGATTCCACTACAAAAGACAGTTAAAACAACTATATTTGTTGTTGTTTACGCGTCCGCTACATTTTTCGGTAAAATCAAACAAAAATTGTTGTTGTTTTTAACCATTGATAAACAATTACAAAAAACGGTAAAAATAGCTTCAAATTACAGTAATTTTTATTGTATCTCAAATTGTCGGAATTTGTTTATTAACAAAAACAACTTCTAGATGTAAAAATGGTTAAATTTGTTAGGTAATAATTCCTGCTGACTAAAAACAACTACATAAAGTAACTATTACTACAATATAATAATTTTTTTTAATTATTTCTTAAAACGACTACAAAAAATAGTTGTTTGAGATTTTTCATACAAAAACAACTGAAATTGTAGTTGAAAACAACAACTACTACTTACTAGGGTGGCTCGTTTTTGGGTTTTTCTCTCTGATCAAATTGTAATACCCGCCAAAAGTGTCGGTCCCCTAAGGATAACTCACATGCAAAATATCACTCCGATCGGAGTTTATCTTCTGTCTCCACTTTTAGCCTCAAAATTGGGGTTTTTGAAAAAAAGGACTTTAAAAAAAAAAAAAAAATTTAAGTTTTTTTATTAAAATAATAAAAAAAAAATTTTTGTATAATATTTGATCATAAATACTTAAATATGAAATTTAAAGATTTTACGGTACCATTAACCCGTTCAAACTTGATACCAAAAAAATGGCATGATTTTGGGGGCGTTCTCAAAACACCTTTTTTCAAAATTTGAAAATTTTATTAAAAAAAATTTTAAATATACAGTCGAACCCGGTTATAATGAACTCCGAGGGACCAGTAAAAATAATTCGTTATAAGCGAAGTTCGCTATAAACGGGGGATATTTTTATCAACCTAGTTTTATTTCCAAAAAAAATAGACCCAATTTTGTTTTATTTCATGGTTACTTATTGAGAAGAAATCATTACAAATATATATAAATCTTATCAAAATTATAATATAAACCAAAAAATTCCAACCTTCTGTTAGTTTGATAAACATGATTGCCACAAATTAAAAAATATTTATGGGAGTTCGTTATAAAAAGGTAAATATACATGAAATTGTGTTCGTGGGACCATAATAAGCAGTTCGTTTTAACCGAAGATTCGTTATAACCGAGTTCGTTATAAAAGAAGTATTTTGTGTGAAAATTGATCCTAAAACGTCGGGACTTTAGAATTAGTTCGTTATAACCGAGAATTCGTTATAACCGAGTTTGACTGTACCATTTTTTCTTTCTGAATTCATTAAGAACACCTTGGAGAAGAAAAATGTGAAATATGGCGGATATCCGTCGAGCCACTTTTTAGGACTCGCGGGGGGAAGTTAGCGGATTTCAAGGAAATGTTGGTTTTATCAATAATTTGGATTAATAAAATCTTATAAATTTCATTTTTGGGCAAATTTACTGTTTTTTGGTGTCGTGGCATTCTATTAGATAACTTTAAGTCTGTCATGAAATCTTACCAATCTAAGACGTCTTTAACCCACATTGGTTGGGGGTCAAAAATGACCCCCGCAGGAAATTTGTAGTTTAGAGCTTAAATTTTGTGCTATTAACAAGTATAAAACGGCTTTTGTGTTTTCTACCCTAACTATTATTTCGTATTAATATATTATCTTTAAAAAAATCGTTAACCCTTCTTGGTAGGGGGTCAAAAATGACCCATTCAATAAAAAGTATATATTTTTTATAGAAAATTAATTTGTGGCAGTCTATTAGATAACTTTAAATCAGCCCTAAAATTTCACCTGTTTAAGGTGTGTTTAACCCACATTGGCCAGGGGTCAAAAATGATCCCGGCAAAAACTTTTCGGCATAGTGCTTGAATTTTTTGATATCAACAAAATTTATATTTTTTATTGAATGGGTCATTTTTGACCCCCTACCAAGAAGGGTTAACGATTTTTTTAAAGATAATATATTAATACGAAATAATAGTAGAGGTAAAACACACAAAAGCCGTTTTATACTTGTTTATAGCACAAAATTTAAGCTCTAAACTTCAAATTTCCTGCGGTGGTCATATTTGACCCCCAGCCAATGTGGGTTAAAGACGTCTTAGATCGGTAAGATTTCATGACAGATTTAATGTTATCTAATAGAATGCCACGACACCAAAAAACAGTTAATTTGCCCAAAAATGAAATTAATAAGATTTTATTAATCCAAATTATTGGTAAAACCAACATTTCCTTGAAATCCGCTAACTTCCGCGATTCCCAAAAAGTGGCTCGACGGATATCCGCCATATTTCACATTTTGCTTCTCCAATGTGTTCTTAATGAATTCAGAAAGAAAAAAATGGTATATTTAAAATTTTTTTTTAATAAAATTTTCAAATTTTGAAAAAATGTGTTTTAAGAACGCCCCCAAAATCATGCCATTTTTTTTTTGGTATTAAGTTTGAACGGGTTAATGATACCGTAAAATCTTTAAATTTCATATTAAAGTATTTATGATCAAATATTATACAAATAATTTTTTTTTTCATTATTTTAATAAAAAAACTTAAATTTTTTTTTTTTATAAGTCCTTTTTTCCAAAAACCCCAATTTTGAGGCTCAAAGTGGAGACATTTGTCACTTTCATGCATAAATGTAATAGGAAAAGTAATCAGAAAGGTACCATTAACAAAACAAACCGACATTTTAAAATATTGCTGATGATGACACTATAACTGGAAGTGTTAAAAACCGGTTGGAGAATACCCGTAATTACCTAATTTTTAGAAAGTAAAATTTCTTTTGCATTTTTCAACTTAAAACCCTTATATTGTGAGGGGTGTTGAAATATTCGGCAGTGAAAATATAACAATTTTCTTTGTTTTCAATACATTATGATTAAATAAATTTAAAATTTATTTAAAAAAAATGTATAATATTTTTATTTAATTTGTGTGTGTGTGTGTTTTTTATTTGTGAATAACATTGAACTTAACCTAATTCTTTATCATTTTTGGGTTGTTATTTTACATTCAAAGAAAAAATAATATAAAAAAAAAATATATTTATTTGTATAATAAAATTAAAAGGAAATATTTTCATTTAATTTCAATTTAAATAAATAAAATAACAAACTTTATTCAATATTCTTTCTTTTTTTCTTTTTATAAAGTTTACTCCCTATCGTATTTAAATTACAATTAAGCGTAAAATAATAGTTACGATCTTTTAAGATATTTTGGAATACAAATTAGTGTTTTTCGATAATCCCAGCAAAACTTAGATTACCAAATAAGGTATAAAATAAGGTATAGGATCTCTTATTTTATACATTGCAGCATTGATGATTTTAACAGGCGATGAGACTCAAAGTAATGCATCCACATTATCACAAAGAATACCGGTAAGGTATAAAATAAGTCATAAATTTATAACGAAGAATACGAGTAAGGTGTAAAATATATGATATTTTATAGGTTACGAGAAATGAAATAATATAGCATACCAGAAGAAAATATATAAGGTGTTACGAGTAGTGAAAAAGTAATTTTGTATTAAATTTACTCACGTGATTGTAAATGAGTGTAAGTAGATAAAATATACTCGTGAGTGTGTGTCGTTAGAAATTTCCTGTCGAGAGCCCATCTCTAGCTTAAACTTAAGCATTTTTTTATAAAATAATTATTTTTTATGTTATTGTAATGCATTATGCATCCAATTATAAATAATGCATTATTTCAAACTTTCAAATAATACATAATGTAACCAAATATAAGTCATCCATGATTTAATGTTTAGAAATAATAAATATGAAATACATTTTTTCCAATAATCATGCATTACGTAGCAAATTATTAGTAATGCATTATTTTTCACTTGAAAATAATACGTTGTGGAACAAATGTTTGGTAAGACATCCTAAAATAATGCTACAAATAAGGTATATACATTACCTGGTAATGTGTTATATAATCACTACCCATTACCAAAGTTTTGCTGGGATGGTTTGCATTAGGGGTATAACCAAAATTCGGCCTTATCCCTACGTAATGGCCAGTGATGTACTGATATCTAAACCACTTTATTTGGGACATTTCGAAACAAAAATCTTCGCATAAACCGCTTTTACTAAAACACTATTTAGAAAAAAAAAAATTTGAAAGAAATTTCGGCCTACAAAAAGAAATTGTCAAAAAGTCCATCTTGCCCCACTGTACGTTTGTTTTTCTTATTTTTTTGGATATTTGGTAGGAAAATAATATTTTTATCAAGAACAAATATTGAAAAAACGGAAAATTTTGTATTAATATTGACGCTTTAATTTTTATTTTTTTTTTCAAGAAATGAGTATAGACCAAACTTCAAAGAGGTTTATGCGGAAACTTTTTTTTAAGCCAGCGAAAAGGGGAGACCGCCATTATTCATAGTTTTTCTTACTCTATACCGCCTGCATAGGGCCGATTTTATATTTTCAAAAAATGTTCAAAAGTGATAAACATTTTTATTGTCTTTTTTCCAGCATATCATTTTTCCCACCACTGTTAACCTGTCTCATCAGTTATCAATGTCAGTAGATTCACTCATTTCTCTGATGTGTGTGTAACCATCATCATTAAATGTCATTTCATTTTGTTGTTTGTTTAAATTTTACTTTAATTTTTTTATCATTTTCTTTTTCTACCTTTTCTTTACTTTATCAGTGATTCAAAAGTTCAGCAAAAAATAAATACAACAAGAAAAAAAGTTAAGTTCAGCTTGGTCGAATGCATAAATACCCTCTACTATGCTTAAAAAAAAAAATTTGATTTTTATTTTTTGTTTGCGATAGGTTAGGGGTGTTGTGTTGGTATTCCTCTAGAAACGTGTAAGCAAAATAAATCTATGCACTCAAAATATTTTGTAGGCAAAAACAAATGAAAAACACACTTAAAACAAGTGAATAAACAGTTGAAAACCATCCCAGTAATTATTCATTTATTTTAACAAACATCAACATTTATTTTTTACTGTTGACAAAATTTTCTAAAATAAATAACATTAAAAAATTAAGTTTTTTTCACTCTTTTTTACTAACATATTCGAAAAAATAACCTACGAAAACATTAAAAATTAATGATAGTTCTGTTATTTTTACCAACAAATTCCAAAAAATAACCTATCAAAACATTAAAAATTATTGATTTTGTTGGTTATTTTTTACAATTTTCTATTGAAATTTTTTTTTTTTTAATTTTTAATAAAATTTTGGGGAATCGATCCCGCAATCAACTACATTCTGGCCAGACACTCTACCCATCGTGCCAAAGTCTCTTGATACAAACATGTTGTTATAATTCTATAAATAATTTTTTTAATTTTTTTTTTCTACAAAAAAATAACATACTTGTGTAGGTAAAAACTAATGATATATCATTAAAAAATACCAACAATTTAAAAAAAAATTACTTACACAAATCATTAAAAATTTAAAGAATAATCAGTAGTTTTTACTTACAGAACAAAAATAAATGACTTAAAAATTAAATGTTAATGAAAGTCTTTATTTTTTAGTGTGTTATTTTTGAAACAAAGGACAGAAGTAGTCAATAATAAAAACTGAACATCAAACAAATGTTTTTTGTTTTAAACTCTACTAAACGGAAATTTTTTTAAATAAACTACAAACAGTTAATGACATAATTTTTTGAGTGTGTCTTTGTTACACGACGGAGTCAAATTAGAGATGGGCACTAGTATGAACGTGTGAGACAACATGGCAGATTTGGCCTTCTCTTGATCAGAAATGCACAAGTCACAAAAAAATGTGTTAACATGAAAATGCATTTTAAATGCCAATCCAAATTTTTAATGCATTAAAATGTATTTTTTTATTGACACAATTTTTTGGAACTTTTTCGTTGAAAGAAGAGGACTCTAGCTTTCCATTTCAATTTTGGTTATAGAAATCCGAAACTTACTTGAGGAGTTATGGCTCTTCAAAAATACATTGAAAAACAATTTAAAAAAAAAATTGAAGGGCTTACTGCAAGAACTTGATAAGCAACATTTGATTTTTTCGTGTTTTTCGCCTTCTGCTGATGTTCCACTGACAGATTTTTGGCAGAAGTCTTGCTTTAACGCTTCGTACAAGTATATTGAGAATAAAAGTTCTGCAAAAGTTATATTTTCTACATTATTTTAAAAGTTTTAAGGCAAAAACCACCATAAAATGAAATGTTGCTTATCGAGTTTTAACATGATAATGTTTTTAGGCTGGTGTCTTATTTTAAAAAAGTGGCAGGACGCCACCTCAGTTTGACTATATAAGCTAACAATTAACGAAAAAGAAAACAAGAATTACTATTTTCATTTTCTTAAAACCAAAACTTTATTAAAAGTTGGGTTTGTAACTTGGATATTAATTCACATCGTGGTGAATAAAACCGTTTTTCACCAGCTGGTGAATAAAAAGTAACATAATTATTTTTCAACAAAAAAAAATTGTTTTTTCATCAATTTTTTTCCATCAAATTTTTTTTTCGTCAATTTTTTTTTCATCAAATTTTTTTCTTTTTTGCTAAAATTTTTTTTTTTTTCATAAAATTTTTTTTTCATTATATTTTTTTTTTATCAATTTTTTTTTCATCAATTTTTTTTATTAATTTTTTTTTCAATTTTTTTCCATGAAATTTTTTTTTTTTTCATCAAAAATTTTTTTTCATAATTTTTTTTTTTTTTCATCAAACTTTTTTTTTTCAATTTTCAATTTTTTTTTTTTATCATTTTTTTTTCCTCAATTTTTTTTTTATCGAATTTTGTTTTCATCAATTTTTTTTCATTAATTTTTTTTTTTTCATCAATTTTTTTCATCAACTTTCTTTTTTTTAATTTTTTTTTCATCAATTTTTTCCATCAACTTTTTTTATCAAATTTTTAATTATTAATTTTTTTCTCACCAAAAAAAAATTTTTTTTCATCATTTTTTTTTACATCAAAAAATTATTCTTTTCTTAAAAAAATTCATAAAAAACTTTTTTTCATCAAAATTTTTTTTCACCGAAAATTTTGGGTTCATTAAATTTTTTTATCATAATTTTGTTTTTCGTGAAAAAAAAACATTTTTTTTTATCAAAACTACTTTTTCGCCTAGTCTAAGCTTTTCGCATAAAAATTTTCCATATGTTTATCAAATATACATAAGACAAGTGAGAGTGTTATATTCTTTGGTGCCGAATCTTTTATATGGGGTCCTCGACTGATATTTTAATTCGTTTTGCATGGAATAGCAAAGTAATATAACATTATTTTTTCTAAAAAATTTTTACTTTGACAAGTACACCCAAATCTTCCGCAAAACATTATCATGATTTAATGTTTTGGGCAAAAGTACAAAATTCGCAGTCATTTTTACAATAAGCCCTTCATTTACTTACAAAATTTTGAAAAACAAAAGAAATCTATCTTTTTTTAATTTTTGTATGGAAAAAAATTAGCAAAATTTTTTAAAAAATAAATTAAAAATAGAAGACCTTTGTGGTCCATGAAAATTATGACTGACCTTGTTTGCAAAAATGTTTTACTTTAATAATATGTTGACTAAAAAAAATTAGAACGGGTAAAAGTTGACAAAAATGCACCCCAAAAATGCATTTGCATTTAGAATGCATTTTTTTAATGACACAATTTTTTTAGAACTTTGATGCTCAAAGTAGCTTTTAGCTTTTAATTTAAATTTTAATAAAAAAAATCGATATTTACTTAAGAAGGTATAGCTTTTCAAACTACACCACTTTTTCAGTTTTTTGTGATTTAAAAAAATGAAAATCGCGAATAAAATCGCGAGTTTTTGGAATTTAATTAAACTGTAAATGGGAATGACTAAATGGGTCCATAGGGTATCTTTGTACACAATATGAAACAAATTTGAAGACACCAGGTCAAAAAAAAACCTTTTTATCGTGCTGATTGATGGAAAAGGTTATATATATTCATGATCCTCGATCGATTTTAAGACGATCTAGCGATGTCCGTCCGTCTGTCTGTCTGTCTGTCTGTTGAAAACACGGTAATATTTTGAAAGACTTTACGGAGGCTCCTGACCATAAATAAATAAATATGAAATATAAAAAAACAAAGTTTTTGGCAATAATGAACTTTACATTTTCATATTAACGTGGATGTTACTCAATCAAGTTCAAAAGGGTACTTTAAATCGTCTACGATCTTTTAGTACCATTTTAAGCCACTTGAAAAAAAAGTCGAAAAAAAGTTTAAAAAAATATTGATATAAAATATTAAATTAAAATTAAAATTTTTTACTAGTTTTTGCAGCAAAAATTGAAGAGTGGATTAAATGTCATCATGCAAATAGTTTTCCCTTAATGTACTCCAAATTCTGCCAAATTTTGACACCAATTTCGGCCAAAACCAAAAATATTTTTTTTTTTACAAAATACACTTTAACTGGTTGTAGGGAGGCAAAGACATACCCCAATTTTTTTGGATTATTTTTCCATTATCAGCTCTTGATAAGCATCGTGTTAATGATATTACCTTAAATTTTATTTTTCGGGACAGGCTACTGCACATCATTGAATATTTCACATGTTTAATGCTGGAAATTCTTCAATTCGGAATTTTAAGAAATCAGCCACAGGTAAATCTTAGATTCCTTTCTTTTATAAGCATTTTTCAACTTTCGCACAATTTTAATGTTAGCTACGGGATACCTTCTTTGTGAGTCGAAGGAATTAAAACATATGATTTTTTTTTGTTATCAAATTTATTCGCTTTTTTATTGATTTCTTTTCTTATTTTGTTTATCATCTGGTAGTACATAATTTACCTGTGACCTTAAACTTATTGAGTTTGATTCATTTTTGTTTTTTTTTTTTTTTTGTTTGCTGACAACTACAATCACACTTACAAAGACAAAATAGGGTTCACCATACGGAATTTGTTACACTAAGAAAATTATGACATTAACTGTTTGTAGGTTATTTTAAAAAGTAATCAGTAAAGTTATTTTAAAAGAAAAATCATTAATTTTATTATGGATTTTAAAAAGTAATCAGTAAAGTTATTTTAAAAGAAAAATCATTAATTTTATTATGGATTTCTTGTTTTCTACTGTTTCTGTAGTTAAAAAAAATAATTTACTGTATTAAAAACGAATTTTCTATTACATTTAATTTCGGCAGTAAAAAATTTCTTCTATAGTTTTACTGTTTTTCAATACAAAATAACTGAATATTCACTAGTTTTTTAATGTTTCGTTTAGTCATTAAATTAACATTTGAAATTGACTGTAATATGTTTTTATTTTAAATGAAAAAACCGTGGAATGATTTTTAAATAAAATTTCATTTGTTTTAAGTGAATATTCACTGGAATTTACCTACATAATTTTTTGAGTGTAGTTATTTCGAAAAACGGCAGCATGAAATCACTCGCCTGGATATAAGTCCCTAAAAATAAAGGAAATAACTCCTCGAAAACTTGTACAGAAAAATTGGGGATTTATTTCAATAATTGAGGAATTTATTTCGTTTTATGGGGAATAAAGAAATCCCCAACATTTTTCTAGAACAAACCTACCCCATATCTTAAATCCCTAAGATAGTCTCCATACGAAAATTAATTTTTTAAATCGAGTGAAATTTTAAAAGTTGAAATTTTCATTACGCGAACAAATTTTTGGTTTTCCGCACATCATGAAATTTTGTATTTTAATAGTTTTTACTAATAGAAATGTGATATCAAAAATAATTTTAAGATATGATACATTAAATCCCCAAAATTCCTTTCTCAAAATTTCAAAAAATATGATTTTTTTAAAATTTTTGTGCTACGGACACAATAAAGTCGGTATTTAAAATTTCTGCATGGTGCACTATGGTTTCAAATCCATTTTTTTTGGCAGAAATTAAAAAAAAGAAAATTAACAAATTTGCAAAAGCTTATACATTTCCTCAATGGCAACAATATAAGCTATCAAGAAAGTATAATGAAAAAAATTTGGTGCCAATACTGTCAGTTTGCTAGGCTTTCAAAGTTGAAAGTTTTAAGGCGTATAAAAAAAACGGAGTGAAATCAATATTACAATTAAGCAAACGGCAAATGGGAAAAAATAAAATTATAAAGAGGCTAAAGGGACAAATTGAAACCTAAGGATACTGGTTCTTATTAAAAATTCCTATTTTACAGTTAATGCATCCTTGGCGTTATTCTTGGTTGTTTTGATTATGAGGATTTTGGAGCCAAAATAGCCCATATCTTTCGTTGACAAAAAGTTGTGTTTGGGCACGAACTTGCATGAGTCTTTAAACGTGAAAGTGTTTCCAATATTGTATATTTAATATTAAAATTTACATCTTGCCAGCATTTTTTGGCAAACTCCCACAATTTCCATTTTAGTTTAGCACAAATTTCGGCTAAATTTGCTGTTTTTTGCGTGACACGTTTTCAAATTATTTTTTTTTTAAATATTTTTTACCTTCCCTTAAGCTAATTAATTAAGAAAAATAAATATTTTTCGAAAAAAAATTTTTTTTTTCCAAAAAAAAAAAAAAAATTCGAAAAATTTTTTTTTTCCAAAAAAAAATTAAAAAAAAATTTTTTTTTTTTTGACAATTGATTTTTGATTGCGCTAAGAGATAAAAATCATCCCAGAATTAGTCTAAGTGACCTTGCTTCATTTTCTGAATTTATGCCAAAAAAAACTGCATTTGGAACTATAGTGTGGTGTAAACTAATTTTTATAGTGTGGTGTAAACTAATTTTTGCATATTTTGGCAGAAATTAGCAAAAAACAGAAATTGAAATTTATTTGTTTCAAAAACCATTTTAAATTTTAAAAATTTATTTTGAAAATAATAAAAATTATTTTTTTTTTCTTCTTAATTTTTTTTTTTTATAGATATTCTTAATTTCTAAAAAATCTTGATTATATAAAGTTTTAAATGTTACTTTTTAACACGGCTTTATTTTTTGCTTATTAAGAAGTTTTTCCTATGAAAATCAGATTTTTATTGCACACATTTTATTTTTTGGTGCATATTTTTAGGTTTTTTAGTGCATATTTTGGATTTTTTAGCGCATATTTTCAATTTTTTAGTGCATAAAAATCTCATCCCTATTTATTATTATCTAATTCCCAACATCGATCCCGTATTGTTAAACCTATTGTCACAGTTATGCCACACAATCAGATTCCATTCCTTTTGGCAATCAATGTTTTCCATTTGAATGCTTTTCATTTGTTCATCGTCCACATAAAATGAATGGTCACACATTGACACACATGATATATTGAAAATTTTTCATAATACTCATACCGCATGCTACGTATGTACTAGGGATGCCAAACGGGAAATCCCGAATCCCGAAATCCCGGGATTTTTCGGGATTGGTAAATCCCGAATCCCGGGATTTATTTTTATCAATCCCGGGATTTTTCGGGATTTTCCGGGATTGACAAATCCCGAAAAATCCCGGGATTTCGGGATTTTTTGTCAAATTTTGTAGCCAAAATATATTATTTTCCCAGTGCTCATTGTCCGGTGGTGACAAAATGGATATCGTTTGAAAGGTGTTTGAAATATCTTTCAAATAAGGCAAGTTGGGCTTAATTTCTCTTATTCTTTTGTAGAACAATTTAATTTTTAGGGCGTATTACTTAATATACAGAAGGGTGAATCAAATTTTCCTTTTTTTCAAATTTAAAAATCTTCGGAGTCAGGGTTTCTTTTTTGACTTGAAAATCGAAAAATCCGAACAAATTGAAACATTTTTTACTTTGTTTGAAACTTTTCGATTCTCGTGTCTAAAAGGAACCCTACAGGTCCAAACGATTTTGAAATTCGAACAAAGGAAATTTTTTTTAAACCCTAATATAGAGTTAGCTGCCGATGTATGCATATGACAACATTTTTAAGAAGCAGTTAGATTTTGCCGAGAGTTTAATTTATAAGGGAGCTTTTAGTAATCCATTTGTAAAGTTTTTATTTAACAGTTTTAGTTCGTAAATGAGTAAAAGAGAGAGGAGGGGAAAATTTCCCCATTAAATAACCAAAACAGTCTCTGAAAACCCAAAATCTTTTACCAATTTGTACTTTTGTTAAGCAAATGTCACATTTTTAAGTTGCACCTAGCCATTTCATTTTTCTCGTCCCGCCCCTTTGTGTGGGCGTAGATATAAAAAATTATATAAATAATGATAAAATTCTGTTACTTAAGCGTAATAAATGCATTTGTAAATATTTATCGTAAAGGGAAGGAAACTGTTAAAATGTGATTCGCCTACCAATAGGACAATTAATACAAATGTATCGGCGGAGGACATTCCCTCGCAATAAGTTGTAACAAATTTATAAATACAATTTTATCATTATTAAAACAAATATTTTATTTCCCCGTCTACAAAAGAGGCCGACAAAAAAAAATAGTTTCTAATCTTTTGAATTAGACTGCATCGCGTCTTTCACAGACGGATATTGCTATTCAAATCGGTCATAGTTGTTCCTAAATTTTCGGTTTTTCTGTGCTAAATATGTAAAACTTTACGATAATTATTCAATAGTTATGAATTAATTAAATATTTAATTATAAAAAAATGTATTAAAAATATAACGTAGAAAAGTTTAATTTTAATAAATCCCGAAATCCCGAAAAATCCCGAAATCCCGAAAAATCCCGGGATCCCGAAAAATCCCGAAATCCCGAAAAATCCCGGGATCCCGGGATTAGGATTTTAAAATCCCGAATCCCGGGATTTGTAAATGTCAATCCCGTTTGGCATCCCTAGTATGTACCCTTCTATCGTTAGTTATGTTCTCTCTCGTTCCTCTTATATTTTTGCTATCATTTTTATAGCTTTTAACAACCATTTGTATGGCTTGGCGATTTATGGTTACAACAGCAATGACATCAGGAATAAAATGAAATCATATAAAAACGATTTAGTACACTTCTCAATTTCTCAAAATTATTTATATGTTTTCATTCTGAGAGTTTCGTTTCGTTTTTTTTTTTTTTTTAATTTGCTAAAAATCCAATTTAATGTTACATCTAGCATCAGTGACTTTTATCTGGAATACCAATTAAAAAAAAATATATATATTTTTTTTTTTTTTGATGAGGTTTCAATTTAGTTCATATTATTTATTTAGTTCAAATGATAAAAGTGAGAGTGTTTAAGATAATTTAAATTTCAAAGAATCACAATAATGAATGCTATAATTTTTATATAGAATTTTAATTTTCAGAAAAATTTGAAAGGTGATTTACTTATGAAATTTGTATTAAAATGTTTATTCAAATTTGGTAAAACATTGAATTCTATTCGGAAAAAGACAATGGAATTTTACACAATACATAAACTCAGGAAACCCAAGTACACTCAAAAAAAAAAAAACTGTAATGTTAGCAATAAAAGCTTGTAAACCTACAAGAAAATTTGCTGATTTTGAACCCACAATTTTTTTGCTAAAGTTAGCAAACATTTTTTGCCAATAATTAGTTAACTAAATTTTTTTTTTTTTTTTTGACTTAGTTCATACGTATTTGAGGACCCCATTGGGTTCGGACCCAATAGGTCAAGACCCCGATGGGCCTAGACCTAGTTGGGTTCCTTAAAAATCGTCATAGTTTTTGATCCAAAATTTGTGTCCGTTTCGCTCTACCTTGCTTAGTTTTTGAGATACGTGATTATAGGGGACCACTGGGGTCTTGAGAATTAGAAAATTCGATAACTTCAAAAATATTACTCGGAGAGCTTTTGACTATTTTGCGGTCTTGTTCTACGTATTGAGAGCTACAAAAAACCGAGATATGAGCATTTTAAAATTTTCGGGAATGCTAACTTTTTTGGATCCAAAGTTAGGGCCCATTAGGGTCCACACATGTGAAGAGGACCCGCGAAAGTATGGAGAAGTATGGATGCCCTCCATTTTGCTCTATCTGGCTTAGTTTCCGAGATAGCGCCATTTTAAGTTTTCTGAAAATAAAAAAAAAATTTACCATTTATTTTTGTTAATGTTAGCAAAAAATCTTGTAAAAATGTTGTCAACTCAATTTCAAATTTAGCAAAAGAAATTAGTTCAAAGTTTGTTTAAAATTGCTAATGTTCTAAATAAAGTTTACAAGAATTTTTTGCTAACATGCTAATCTCAACTAAAAATTTGCTAAAAGTTAGCTAACTAGCATTAGCAAAAAAAAATTAGTAAATCTACTAACGTATTTTTTTGAGTGTAGCACCGATTTGCATAATTAAGATTTTTTAGTGTAAACATCATGTTTGCTATCATTTTTTCTAAAGGTTTTAGAACTTGAGAACATTTTAAAAAATTTTCAAAACTTTTCTCCAAAAAAGGTCTTAGTTTTAAAAGCATTTTGTGATAGTTAAAGTCACAGATTATGAATCAAATTTTTATTAGAAAAACTATCACAAGGGATAAATTGTATACTCACAAGAAAGTAACCCAACCCTTATGAACCGATTTGCATGAAACTTAAAATACATATCGCTCATTTACTTGTATAGTGTCATAACTCAAAATATGTCGTTTTTCGGTAAACAATACAGAATTATTTGTTCTATCATTCTTTATATTGTGTCAAAAATTTGTATTAATATCTTTTAAACTCACCGTTTGCGAAGAGAACACGTCATTATAACATTTTCTATGTACGGGCCTTTTGCAATGTAATCCAAGCTTCAATTGTAAACTTTAAACAGGTTTTCCGTAAAATCAAACATTTTGAGTTATGCCACTGATCCCCCTAAATCCCCGAGGTAGGGGATTTAGGGGGATAAAAAATAGGTAAGAAAAATACGAAAATTTTTTTTTTTAGGATTTTTAAGTTATTTCTTTCTAAGAATTATATTATGTTATTCTATGTTTCCACATGAGAAGAAAGTAATAACCTTGTAAAAATTCGGTTTGTTTAATATATATTTCATGAAAATGTGTAAATTTGGAGGAGGTATGTGACGACATAGACCTAAGACATTCATACCCAGCAAAAACATGGTAATGAGTTGTGAAAAGTAATCATTACCAAGTACATTATTTATAATGAGTACACATTACCATTAACATTATTTTAAGTCTAAAAGTAACTACTTTTCACTAATATGCTATAAAAGTACTTTCAAGTAATAATATCTCCTTGCACTAGCATTTTTTAACCTTTACAATTCAATTAACTTAAAAAGTACTTAAAAACTTAATAAAAATTACACAATTTTTTATTTTTAATAAAAACAATTTAACAATTTAAATTTTAAATGTTTTAATTAACTAATTATTTTACTTCTTATTGGTAATGGGTTTTTACTCCTTATTAGTAATCCGAGTCAGTAACTACTTATTTAACTCCATACTCTTCACTAATTACACAGTGCAACACCCAAAATCGGAGTGGGATGAAACCAAAAGCAAATGAAAGTTGACATATTCCATAACAAACCCCTCAAGGCTTTTTTCTAGTTCAGAGCTAGATTTTGTTTTACACGTATTTGAAGTTAGTGCACTTTTATTATAATTGTAATAATAAATACTTGAAAACTGTATTAGTGACGAATTATTAATATTGAGCAAAAACATTTAACATCAACGAGTAATTTTTCGATGGTCTCCGATTTTTATAAAATTTTGTGAGTGTGTGTGGTAGTGGACACATGTATTAAAAAAAAATATAAATATTTTTTTTTTTTTTGAAAAGTGTGGCAACTCTTAAGCTTTGAAGTTTTGGAATTTGCGGCATAGGGACTCCACTCAAAAGGTCATAACTTTTGTTGTGTAAGAGATATTGACAAGCTTATTTTTGCATTGGAAAGGTAAAACTATGGGGATTAATAAATTTATTTAAAAAAAAATTATATATATATTTTTTTTATAAAAAATTTTGGAAAAAAAAATTAAAAATTGTTTTTTAAAAAAAATGTATTTTTAAGATTTTTCAAAATTTGTATAAAAATGGCCAATAATATTGTCTAAATACCCTGAAAATTTCAGAGTGGGATTCGTATTAGTTTTTGAGATATCACAAAAAATGTAGAAGTATGTACGCAAGAAAACGAGAAAAGATTTTTGAAAAAAAAATAATTTTTTTTTTTTTTAAAAAAATATATTTTTTAGATTCTTTATATTTTTTATACAAATAGCCAATTATGTGTTCCAAACACCCTGAAAATTTTTGAGTGGGATTATTTATAGTTTTTAAGATATCACAAACAATGTAGAAGTAGAAGTTTAGAAAAATTTTAAAAGAGAAAAACTGGTTACCTCCAATGACATATCCATGTTTATGTAATGAATATTGAAATTGGGAAGTAACCACTTACTGATATTTATTGTGACAATATTGCAAATTTTAAATTATTTTTTGGAAAAAAATCCGTAATTTACATTATTTATATAAAATATGTAAACAAGAAACTGCGCTCAAAAGTTATAAATACAGAACTTTATACTTTTTCTTGTAGCATCCAAGCAAAAACCAAAAATATCACTAATTGTAAGTGGTTACTTCCCAAATTCAATATTTGTTACATAAACATGAATATGTCATTGGAGGTAACCAGTTTTTCTCTTCTTCTAAAATTTTTCTAAACTTCTACATTTTTTGTGATATCTCAAAAACTATAAATAATCACTCTAAAATTTTCAGGGTGTTTGGAACACATAATCGGCTATTTCAAAACATTTTTCACGTTTTCTTGCGTACATATTTCTACATTTTTTGTGATATCTCAAAAACTAATACGAATCCCACTCTAAAATTTTCAGGGTGTTTAGACAACATTATTGGCCATTTTTATGCAAATTTTGAAAAATCTTAAAAATACATTTTTTTTTAAAAAACAATTTTTAATTTTTTTTCCAAAATTTTTTATAAAACAAAAATATATATAATTTTTTTTACATTAATTTATTAATCCCCATAGTTTTACCTTTCCAATGCAAAAATAAGCTTGTCAATACCTCTTACACAACAAAAGTTATGACCTTTTGAGTGGAGTCCCTATGCCGCAAATTCCAAAACTTCAAAGCTTAAGAGCTTAAGAGTTGCCACACTTTTCAAAAAAAAAATATTTATATTTTTTTTTAATACATGTGTCCACTACCATACATTCTCACAAAATTTTATAAAAATTGGAGACCATCGAAAAATTACTCGTTGATGTTAAATGTTTTTGCTCTATTGTAATTGCCTTTAAATAACAATCATACGCAACGGTGTCCAGTGGTTTATATTAATAATTGCCTTTAAATAACAATCATACGCAGCGGTGTACAGTGGTTCATTTTAATAATTTGGCTATTCAGTAAATAGGTACTGGGCCGATTGCAGCAAAATTTATACCAGTCATAGATGAAGTAATTTTGAGCTTAAGTTTGGAAACTGGACCCTACATGTACAATAAGGGCACCACCAGGGGCCTTTAAAGTAGAACATGTTTAGTACACAAAAACTTTAAATGCTTTAAAATCACCAACTTTAAATGCGTATAAAATAAAATCTAGCTCTGACCTTGTGGGTTTTGTTATGGAAAATGTCAGCTTTCATTTGCTTTTGGTTTCATCCCATTCCGATTCCGAAAGTTCGAATTTGTATCACTGTGTTATTTTTGTCTCACGCCCTTGTTAAAATAATTAGTGTTTCATTCAATAAGTAATTACTTATTAACAGTTGTTTCGGATTACAAAACCCATTACTGGTAATGCCAAATTTTGCTGGGTATGAATAGAAAATAATCTTAAATAAATTTATGTCGATGCGTATTTTTGCTCTATACGATATTCCTGGTAGTTTGGGAATTATCGAAATTTTTCCGAGGGTCCACATTGTTTCATAAGAGAACAACGATAAACCGAGACACCCCAACCTTGAAATCAGGTAAATCGGTTCGTTCATTTTCTTCCCTTATCAGAACATTTTTTGATTTGAAAGACAAATTTAAAGATTTTCAAAGGCATTTTTTTCTATAGAAATAGTCTCAGCTTCTAAGAATATTTTCTATAGAAAAAGTCTCGGAATTTTCGATTTAAAAAGTGTCGGGGTCTGTGCCAAATTTTTCTATAGAAAATTGTTAGCTTCTGAGACATCTTTCACAAAGAAAAGTCTCATATTCTCGATATTTGTTCTAAGTATATAAAAAGTTTCAGCTTCTGAGAATTTTTTTCTATAAAAAATTCCCAGACTCTGAGATATTTTTATAATATTTTTTAAATAATTATTTAAAAATAAATAATTTCATTCATCGCTTTACGCTTTTAAAACTTCTGATTGTGAGTGAAAAAGTAAAGAGCTCGATGATGGCACTCTTTTTTTTTGCAATGAATATGCACATATAAAATGTGTCAGATTCTGCTAAACTTTAATACATTTTCCTATGCAAGAAGTCTCAAATTCTAAATCATTTAAACTATAGAAAAACTGTCAAAATCTAAAACATATTTTTTATAGGAAAATTCTCAGACTCTCAGATATTTTGCCTATAGAAAATCAGAAATTTTTGCTATAGCAAAATTATCAGACTCATTTTTATACAGAGACTTTCTCAGATTCTGAAAAATTTTTCGTGTAGAATAAATGTCAGATTCTAAGATATTTTTCCTGCCGAAAGTCTTAGATTCTTTGATTTTTCCCCCAACGTCACCGCCAGAATGTTTACACGCAAAAAAAAATTTACCTATACTCTAATATTTTTTTAGAGAGATGACTTAAACATTAACAAATTGCAATCAATTTGGATTTATTATTATCTTCAATTAAGGAAGTCTTAGGTTGGGTTAAGTTAGGTTAGAGTGGTTGTGAGTCATCCTGCACCCAATTAGCAAAGAAATGCCAAATTCGGAGCACAAAACATAAAATGCAAATTCCTTTATTTGTGTCAGCAATTCCAGATCATATTGGTAACTCTTGCGAAATAATGTAAGAGACAAAAAAGTTAAAAGAAAGTATGAAGTTAGCTTGAGATTGCTAGAAATAAAATTGTAGTGTTGGAAACTGTTAAAAATTATTCTGTGGAAACTATAAATATTCAAATATTTAAAAAATAATTTACATTAACAAGACAAACCGACATTTAAAATCCTACTGATGATAACACTAACTAGGGTGTTCGAAACAAGTATGGGAATACCAGAAATATCTATAATTTTTAGAAATTCAATTTTTCTTCTGCTTTTTTTCAACTTGAACCCTTATAACAAATATAAGTAGAGCCCGTGCGCGATCTGTACTTACAGAAAAAATCAAATGATAACCACGGAACTTGGAAACAAAAGAAAAAAAATACTATACATAAAAGCGGCTGTGCATAAAATGTCTTTGCAATATATTTTAAAATGGAGTTGATATCTATATTTACCCATAATGTTCTGCCGATTCTTGCTCAGTTTCATTATCGTAACTGCGGCAGTGTCTACATTGAGACATAAAGAAAAATGTCTCATATTATGGGATAATGTCTCAGAGTTTCAGAAAAAAAACTCAGACCTTTTCGATAGAAAAAATGTCTTAGTACTTGTAAGTTTTTATATAGGGCATTTTTTCTATAGAAAAATTCTGAGACTTTTAGGGAAAATGTCCCAGACTCTAAGTATCTGATAACCTTTTATATAAGAGTGTAACATAATCTGATTTCTTTATAGCAAGAATTTTCCAAATTCTAAAAGCTTTTCTGCAGCAAAATGTTTCAAAACCTCAGAATTTTTCTATTGGGATAATGTCTCAGAATTTTAAATTTTCTCTTCAAGTAAATAAATCAGAAAAAATTCAAAATTATAAAACTTTTTTTAGAATAAATACGTCTCAAATCTGAAATATTTTCTATTGGAAAATGGTTTTAGAACATAGAGTATACAAAGAGGCGAAGGTGAAAGAAAAAATAATATCACTATCTTTTCTAATTTCTTCATTAAATTGGAGACATTTTTCAAAATATCTAACATTTTCATAACTTCCAAAACTTTTAAAATTTGGAAATGTTTCGGTATAAGCGTCCAACCTGAATCAAATTACGTCGCGTAAGGCGTAACGCCCAATAATTTTTCGTTTCTAATATTTAAATGTGAGTTACCTCAATCAAACGGACGTAAAAATTTCAAATTTGATGTGTTTGTTTTTGTTTTTTTTTTTACGTCTTGCGCTACGCATTTGATTCTGGTTCGACCCTAAAAAATCATAATACACAACTATCAAACACTAAGGGCTGGTAATAGTAACTGCGTTGAATGCGTTAGGTTGGCACAAATATTTTGCAAATCTTCACTTTTTTTCACAAATTTTATTATAGTTATTTTAATTTAAATATATTTTTATTATTTTTCAAGATTTTTGTGAAAATTTATTAAAATAAATATCGTTTAATTCAAATGAAAACATAACAAAAACAAATTGTCAAAAAAATTCATTGAACGCACAGAGAGGTGAATTTTTTTAAAATTTTTAAAATTCTATGCGTTTTCAACTTTTGTATTGTAACTTGCTTCATATATTTGTTCAGGTTTAACTTTTTGACAACCGGACGCAACGCAAGTTTGTTGCTATACACTTCCACCTTAAGGCTAATCAGTGTTTGCAAACGTCAAATTTATATGAAAATAATCAATGATTAGTATTAATCATTGATTAGCTTTTGATAAGTTACCAGCCCTAAGAAAACTAAACTGATAATTCAAATCCGTTCCTTAAAAATAAGTTAGTAAATAAAATATTTCCCCCCTAAAGCAAAGAGCTGGATCCGCGCCTGGGCCAAAACCGTAAGTTATTTCATTCCACTTTTGTTTTTTTTTAATTTTTTTTAAGTTTACATGTTTGTCTATTCATACAAAAAAATTCAGTCACGTGATTTTCCATTTTTTCGAGAAAATTTTAATAATTAATTTCTTAATAATTTTGTAATTTGCTTGTATTTTCTTGTTTTAACGTAGCGAATGACAATTTAATATTTGCATAAATATTAATCATACGCTATGTTGAAACAAGAAAATACAAGCAAATTACTAAATTGTTATGAAATTCATAATTCAAGGGTCATGTCACAGACTCAATTTTTTTCGGACTAAAATCACTTTCAAAAATCAAAGTGGAATTGAAATGCATAAAAGTGGTTTCATTCCGAAAAAATATGTTCGCTTTGCGTTTTACGAGTAAACAACTTTTCTCAAATCCGAACGGAATTGAGTCTGTGACATGCCCAAAATGTGATTTTCTCGAAAAGAACGAAAAACACATGTCTGAATTTTTTGTGTTGATAGACAAACAGCTAAACTTTGAAGAAAAAAAAATAAAAATAAAAAAAAAGTGGCCGGATTTTTGATAAATTGACTTTTTTAAATAATAGAAAATTTCAGAACGGATTCTGAAAATTAAAAAAAAAAAATTAAACCGAAAGCCCATACAAAACTATACAAGAATGTAAATTTTAAGATTGTGGTGCATTCCGTTTTAACTTGATAAATATTTAAACAAGGCAACTCGACACAAATTTGACAATTTTTCCAATATTTAACAACGCCTCCTAAGCCCAGTTTTTGAAAAATTTAAAAACCAAAAACGCAATTTTACTAGCTACATATAGAAGTATTCATACAACCTATTCAGAAATTCACGGGACACATGTTTTTCTGTAGCGAGATATATGGTGTGGAATGCCTCACATCTAGAATCTTTTTGGAAGCAAAGAATGTTTTACTGTCGTATATACTTTCCTGCGCTTTTAAAGTATATTTGTACGGCATCATCCACCAGTACATACAAATTTAAATGTTAATTAAAATTTTTATATATACTCACAATATTTATTTACTTTTAACAGGTAAAACTGTCATATAAAATGTGTCAGTTAATTCATTTGTTCAATTAAAATACCCATACGTAGATAGAAATATTAAAGTGGACTGAAATTTAAAAATACTACACTTTACACATCATTTCCAAAGCACAAAATGTGATATTAAGGAAGACCAGTAAAAATTCCAATCACCAATCACCAATGGTATTTTTTAAGAACTTTTTTTAATGGCAGCCCACTCTAATGAGCAGGAGTAAAGAATATGTTGCCGTTACTTTTTAATGCATTTTTAATGCAATGAGGTGTTAATGTACCATCATCATCAACATATTCTCGTAGTTTTGTAGTCACTCGTAATCAGAGTACAATATCAAGATGCATATAAAAATGATAATCACTTTTACTATGTGATAATGTTAAAGTAATGCAAATGATAAAAAAATGTGATTTTAAAACATGTATTATTAAAAAAGTGTTTATTTACAACTACATTAAGGTCACAAATATAGTATGTTCAGCGTCGTCTTTCACAAAAAAAAAAAAACTATTCAAAAAATATATAAAGCTCTTCAACTAAATCTTGTGAACTAGATAGATAAACTGACTTTACTAGATTTTGTGCTACCTACTATTTTATGAGAATTTCTAGTAAATATTACGAACTTTTTTTGTAATTTTACAAGTTTTTTAACAATAAATTTGTATATTTACAACTGTTTTGATGCGATAATACTAAGAAGGAATTCTCGTGACTTAACTAGATATTTTTTTGTAAAATTACCTTGGAAATTTAGACATTTTCAAAAAAAATTGTTAAATTACAAAAAAAAAATTGATCGAATATTTTTTGTTAAAAACAAGAAAAACTGTCAACTATTCGTAAAATGTGATAACGGGAAAAAAAAATATTTTTATATTTTACTTGTTTTTACATTTTTATATGTTAGAGGCTCTAGACACAGACAAAAATATTTTGAAGTATTCAAAAAATTTTCAAAAAAAAATTAATAAAAAACACAACAAAAAAATGTGTACTCACAATAAGTTCTACTGGAAACAAATGTTAAAGCGGATGCGTATGAGTTATATTTTGTGTAATTGAAATACAGTCTATACAGTCGAACCCGGTTATAACGACCTCCGAGGGACCAGTAAAAATAGTTCGTTATAAGCGAAGTTCGCTACAAGCGGGGTATGTTTTATATCAACCAAGTTTTATTTTCAAAAAAAGTTCCAATTTTATTTACCGTTTTTTTAAGTAAACTACTTTTTGAGATAAAAGAATTAAAAATATTATCAAAATTATAATATTAACCAAAATTTTCTAACTTTTTGTGAGTTTAGTAAACATAATTGCCGCACATTTTAAAATATTTTTGGGAGCTCGTTATAAAAAGGTTAATATACATGAAATTTTGTTCGTGGGCCCATAATAAGTAGTTCGTTTTAACCGAGGATTCGTTATAACCGAGTTCGTTACAAAAGAAGTATTTTGTGTGAAAATTGTTGCCAAAACGTCGGGACTTTGAAATTAGTTCATTATAACCGAGAATTCGTTATAACCGAGTTCGTTATAACCGAGTTTGACTGTATTTTAAAAATAATTCAGCCAGTCAGTAAGTACATACTTACAAGGAAGATCTTTTACAGGGCACCCACCCATTGTCCTGAAACTTGAATATGGGAATGAGGGCTAAAGAATAAGAGTTAGCTGTTTTTATTTAGCTGCCCAATTTCAAATTTAAAAAAGGGTTGCCACCTTATGAAAAAGTAAGGGCTTTCGGGAAAATCCGTATAAAAGCCGAACTAGCAGGAATTTCGCCAAAAAAAAAAAATTACGAGTCAGCTTAATTTTGATAGAGATTATTATATATGATTTTGGAGGTCGTACGTATATACATCTCCATAAAAAAAAACCACAACGATTATACATTTTTGACAATAACGAACTAAACAAAGCCAAATTTGTACACGACCGATACACCATTGGACACCATTTTAGCTTATATAAAATGTTCATATAGTGTCTTTTGAAGAAATGTGAAAAATCTTCAAAAAACGAATGAGAATTAGCTCTTATTTTGGTCCTCTCTTGCCTATGTGCAAGTTTAAGGACAATCGGTGGGTGCCCGGTGGAAGACCTTCTTTGTTACTCGATAGCCATTAAATTAATCTCGAAATTAAATTTTGATATTGGAGAAAGAAGGGCACCTTTTTTACGAACACTTTAACGCTTTAAATTTGTATACTATCCACTACTATCTAGTGATAGAGGGCATATACAGTTTGTTATTCCGTTTGTAACACCTTGAAATATTGGCCCATAACGTACATATAATCATGATCCTTGATCGATTTTAAGTCCATCTATTGATGTCCGTCCGTCTGTTTGTGAAAATCACTCTAACTTAAAACGATTAAGATCGCAATCGTTATCGCGATTAATCGGGCCAATTAATCGTAATCGTAATCGACAAAAAAAATCATTCGATTACGATTAACCATTAAACATATAAAAAATACACTGTTTTTATAACGAATTTAAAATATGAAAATTTTGGTCCAAGATTCATTTAACTTGTTTCCAATTTTAAAATATAAATTCTGATCTTAGTAACCCCTCAATTTTGTGCTAATAATATAAATATTCAAAAGGCTTTGGCCGGATTTGGTAAAAAAATTCGGACGTTGTATGATTTTGTCGAAAAACGTAATTTTTCAAACTTTTATGGCTGTTTGCCGACTAAAGATGGTATTATAAAATTGTTTAATAAATTTTTCCACAGTCAGCTCTTTACTTGCCATCAGCTGGTATTCCGACACGATCCAACAGAAATTTTGCTGAACTGGAAGCAGCTTTTGAGGAATCACGAGTCAAAGAGCGCATCCAAACCACCAGAATTCTGGCATGATTTTCGTGGGCGATGTCCCAGTTCAGAGCACTTCTTGGTAATTCAGATAAATCGCTATGAAGACGCTGTGAAATTATGTATCTGATTCAAACACTCTTTGTAGAGTTGATTTAAGCGCAATAAAAATGCAAGGAAATCTTGTATTTTTCTCAAATAATTCATAATTAATCATTTAAAAAGTGTTAAAGATGTTAAAAAGAAAAAGTTGTGTGAAATTTTATAAAAAAAGAAATTTATAAGTTTTAAAAAAAATAATCTTATCAAAAATTATAATGTGCTCGATTCGGGAGTACTCTTTCACCATTCACCTTGTCTTTAAAAATTTTATATTCTTTTGATGTTAAAGATTTCAAAATTGTTTTTTTTTTGTTTCTTGTTAAAATTAAAGATATAGATAATATCTTCAACAATTACAAGAAAAAAATTTTAAATTTTAAAATTCGAAAGGATATTAAATTTCTAAAAAGTAGTGAATGGTGAAAGAGTACTCCCGGATCGAGCACAATGCTTTTTCCTCCATTCACAGAAAAAACAAATTGTGTTTATTTTCTGTGTTACTTCTACTGCATTTTCAAGAGCGCTCTTTGGATGCGCTGCGATATTTAAAAGAGTTTTGCAATAAAGCTTTGCTATTCAAATTATTTAAAATATTCGATTAATCGATAATCGCGATTAACGGCAATTTTTTTAATCGTAATCGCGATTATGAAATATCTCGATTATTTGCAAACTCTACTTTAACTATTGATAGTTTAGCATATACATCAGGGATATAACAAGTTGTTTTTTGCAAATATAAAAAAGGACCTATCATAGTGAGAAGGTACATGAAAAATCAATAATAAATGTGTGCTCCTTTTTTCGCGAATGTTAAAAATGGTTCGACACCGATAGCGATAAAGTTTTCGCTAATATTTTTTTTACCATACTGTTTTTTTTTTGGTTCAGTGATTCACTCAAAAATATTTTTAAACTAAAAAAATAAGTACACTCGAAAAAAATTTTACACTCAAAAAAAAATTAGTCAATTTTTTTTTTTTTTATCAACATGACTAGAAAAAGGTTTTACTCAAAGTAAAATATTTCTAATTAAAAATAAATTGATAAAGATCCACAGGAGACTTCCCTTATTATTGTTTTTTGTGTGTTTTTCTTAATTTATTTCCTTAATTTATCATTTCTTCGCGAGGTATCACAATTGAGCTCAGAGTCTATTGCTGTGTTTTTCAATAAATGGATTTATTTTCGGATTACGGAAAAAAATATTCCCAATTTGTTTTGGTATGGTAAAATATTTTTCATAAACAAAATAAGATTAATTAGAAAATAAATCCACTTATTGAAAAACACAGCATATGTGTGCTGACGTAAAACGTCAGCAGCCACTTACAACCTTACCTATCATTTCTTTAGAGTAAACCCATAGATTTTTATCCAACCGACTTTGCTATCTTTGCAAATGTTCAGGCTTATAAGAGAAACCAAAAACGAAGGTAATTTGTTATGATTTCTATTTCTGCGGATCATTAAGGTTTTGATTTTCTTACTCAAATAGAAAAGAACTTTATTTGCCAAATGAAATAGATCATAAATAAAAATGGAAAAATTTAACAATTTTATTCTACAATTATATTAGACATTGTAAAAGTTAAATTATAATTAGAGCCTGAGCTCGACTTTCTTTACAGAAACAATAATTTAAGAATAACGACTATATAAGTCGCCCTAAGTGGCAATAATCAGTATCTTTGGAAAAATGGCAACACCTAACATTTGTGTCTAAAATATAGACCATGTCTGGCAATGTTTGCAAAATAAGTACTTAGATCAGAATTGATGAAGGAGAGGAAGAAGAATAATGATTACTAAAAATAAAAGTTTGTTTACACAAAATGACAATAACAACTCTTCTGTTAGAAAAAAAAACAGCAACAACCACACTCGAATTGAAAAAAAAAATCAGATTTAGTTGATACTTGCTTAACAGCCTACTTGGCGTATCGGTCTAGAGTGATTGTACGTTACAAGCAGTTAATAGCAAAGTATTACAGATGATGGGTTCAATTCTTGTCGGCTGCGATCTGTAAATAATTTTCATATATAGAGTTCTATTGACTATTAACTAAATAAACTTGATATTAAAAGTTTTTCTGAAGATTATAATAACTGGATAATATGAAACTAGTAAGAAACAAACCAGGATGTCTTAAATTTTTAGAAAAATTAAAATTTTTCTTTCACACTTTTCTCGATTCAAAACCATATATAACAAATCAAAAAATTATAATTAGAGCCTGAGCTCGACTGTCTTTACAGAAACAATAATTAAAAAAGTTAAATAAATTTTCTTAAATTCTATTTATAATTTAAATAAGTTCCCCTTTCATCTTTATCTTTAAACATTCTTAAAATCATTTGTCCTCCCAACTAGCAGACTAATGTCATTTCAAACAATATAATCTTATCATCCTACCCTGCAATGACGAAGAAAAACAAGCAAGTAAAAAATAACATTATATGTGTACTGCCAAATTGCTAATGTATGTATTTTGTATGTGTCCTTTTGATTGTTGTCCATTATTTTTACTCCTTTTTTTACTTTTTTGCTGGACTTAGACTACTTATTATACATTTTTTTTATAAACACATATATAATATGTCAAATAGAGCGGCATTTTTTTTTTTCATCTTTTGAATTACCTAAGAGAATAGAAATTTTTTTCTCTTAGGCCTAAAATTTAAGTGTTTCAAGTTTGACACCAATCATGGCTTTGGGCCATTAAAGTTTTCGATATCTGAAAATTAAAATTAAAAAAAAAATAAAATAAAGTTATGTCACTGACACCAAATCGAACTTTCCGAATCGGATGAATCCAAAATCAAATGAAAGTTGACATTTTACATAACAAAACCCTCAAGGCTTTTTTAGTTCAGTGCTAGATTTTTTTCTTTCACACACAGAAAAAAATATGGAGGAAACAAATTTGAGTAATAATGTTAAAATTTAAAAACAAAAATTGAATAATTTTTTACTTGACGCAATTAAAAATTTACTTAAAAATTTTAAAAACAATTTAAGTAAAGAATTTAATAGTTTTTTTCTATTTTTTTTTTAAACTCTCATAGTTTTTTGAATTCTCGTTTAGTTTATATTTTTTTGTGTATGTATATGAAAGTTTTCCTATGTTTTTGAGACATAAATATGTTTGGTAAAGTTTGAAAAACAATTTTTTTTTTGTAAAAAAAATTTTAAATTTTTTAAACTTTTAAAAAAATAAATAGATAAATTTTGAGTAAATTTTTAATTGTGTCAATTAAAAATGTACTCAGATTTTTTTTAAATATTTAATAAATTTTTATTAAAAATTTACTCAATACTATTAAATCGTTTACTGGTGCAAAATTGAGTAATTTTTTACACAAAAGTATTAAAAATTTACTCAAATATTTTTTTATTTTTTTCTGTGTACACTAGGGATATAACCAAAATAGGAACCTATCATAATCGTATGGGCAATTTTATACTGATAACAAAAAACGTTATCCGGGGACATTTTGGTCCAAAAACCTTCGGCACCGATTGCAATTTCTAAAACACCATAAATTTACATTTTTTTATGTTTTATGGTGGGATTCCTTCCCATCCACCGTTTTTTGGCTTTTTGTCATTTTACAACAAAAATAAAACAATAACAAATTTATAAAATGGTTTTCGACACTAGAAATACGGGTTTTCCGAATAATAAAAAAAAATATTAGCGAAAACTTCATCGCGATCGGTGCCGAACCTTTTTTAACATTCGCGAAAAAAGGAACACACATTTCTTCTTGATTTTTCATCTACATTCTCAATATGATAGGTCCTTTTCGATATTTGCAAAAAAACGCAAATGGTTATATCCCTAGTGTACACATTTGGTAATTTTAAAACATTTTAAGTTTTTGTATACTAAATATGTCCTAATTTTGGGGCACCTGGATGCCCTTATTGGAGATCTGGTTCAAACTTTAGCTCGAAATTACGTTAGCTATAACCGGTATTCGCTGCAATCGGTTGAGTACCAATTTATTGAACTACTGTGCACCTTGTATGTTATTGTTATTTAAAGGCAATACAAAATTATGGAAAATGTAGATTTTCATTTGCTTTTCGTTTCATCCCATTCCGATTTTGGTTGTTGCACTGTGTTAATAATGTTTATTAAATTAAAAGTTAAATACAATTTTCTAGTTATCGCTATTAAAAATTTGCAAAAAAGATTTTTTTTTTTTAATCCCAATTTGTTTTCTGTTGACCCTTTTTTTCAAATCAGAATATATTAATTCGATACATCGATAACAATTTTTGATTTTTGTAAAACTTTGAAAAATGTAAAATTTTGATTAAAAGGCACGGTTTAAAATGATTTGATTTGGATCAAACTTCTTTTAAATAAAAGATTGTCTCAAACTTTATAAAGGGTTAATCAAAACAAAATTTTTGATTTTTGGTTTAACAAATTTTTGAACTAAGGAAAAAACGGCCATTTTTGATTTTTTTACCCTCCACTTAGTGATAGAGGTTATATATAAATTTGTCATTCCGTTTGTAACTCATCGTAATATCGGTCTGGGACCCCATTAATTGTATATATTCATAATCCCCGATTGATTTTAAGACATTCTAGCGATGTCCGTCTGTAAGTCTGTCCGTCTGTCTGCCTGATTGCACGGAGATGACTGAAACTTAACATATTTAATGGAAGTTCTCCCGAAAAGTTTTGTATTGGTTGACATATGTGAATATAATTGAACACCAAATGGTGTATGTGAACAAGTACGAACATATTTTTTGACAAAAAAGAAACAAAAATCGCGGATTTTTTTTTTACCAAAATTTTTTTGGCGGAAATTTTTTTCTAAAGTAATTTTAAAATAAAGTTTTTTGGCAATAACCTTTTTGAAATTGTGGAGGATATCACTACATTCGGCAAGGCCGAATTTAACTTTTTTACTTGTTTTTTTTTTGTTTTGGCAAATTTAAAATGGTGATGTTTAGAAAAGCGTTCGACCGATTCTAAATTTTTTGATATTTGGGTTCAGCATGCTTTAATTTAAAAAAAAAAAAATTGTCGAATTTTTTATTATTTTTTAATTTATTAAAAATCCAAATTTTTGGTGGAAATTTTGAAAAATAATAAACTTTGACCGAATACCGACACGGCTTAAAATGATCGGATCGCTCTATGAAAAGGTCAACGTTAAGAATTTTTTATTTTTCTTTAAAAATTCTTGAACGTGCACTTAAAAAAAAGCATTATCAAATTACTAAAAAAAAATCCCCCACTCCCATTTTACGAATCTTTGACAGTTTTCGTTGTTTTCTAAAAAACATTTTTGATCGAAATTTAAATTTTTTTTTGGAATTTTACAATTTTTTTCATAAATTCCAAATATCACTGGTAAGTGTGTTTTAATTTTTATTAAATAATAAAAATTAGTTATTTATTCGACCTTTTAATTGTGCAATGGATAGAGTTTATTCTGATTCGAGGCCTTTTCATGTTCCCCATTATAAATTAACATAACTAGTACTTATGAAAACTCTACTTTCTTTATTAGGATATTCTCCCATTAAATACTCATAGAGTTTCTTGCTTTCAAAAATTTTGGCAATTTTCAGGAATGAATTGACGATCGTTTCGGGGGTGTTCCAATTCCCCCATCATCAGAATTCTTTAGAAAACTAGGTAATACTGTTAGCATGCAAACATCAAATATTCATACTCTAAATAATCTCAACTTAGTGAGAAAGCAAATATGATTTTCGAAGTTCCACCAGCATTACACCAAATATAATTTGAAAGCAAGTTTTTTTAATGGCAGAATATCCTTATAAAGAAGGTAGAGTTATCATAAGTACTTGTTATGTTAATTCATAATGGGGAACATGAAAAGGCCTTGAATCAGAATAAACTCTTTTTCATTGCACAATTAAAAGGTCGAATAAATAACTAATTTTTATTATTTAATAAAAATTAAAACACACTTCCCAGTAAAAACTTCTATTGCCAAGTAATGAGGTTTTCGCCTTTAAATTGATGGTGGTAGCTAGTTACTATGTTGGTGAAACACTCATTATTTTAACATGTCGATGTCATTGGAGTAATGACCGCATACCCACTCGCTTACGAGAATGCTGCTGAAAAACTACATACATTAGTACCACAAATAATAAGCTACTAGTAGCCCAAAAATAACTCGTTACCCACTACTTACAAAATTGCTACCAAATAACAGCATACATTAGTCCCAAACATAAGTAGCTACCAGTTGCTCAAAAATAACTCGTTTCCCACTCCTTACAAAAATGCTACAAAATAACAGCTTTTGATTGTTTTAATAAATTTTTAACTTGGGGCAACTTCCGCCAATATGAAATTGAACAAGTTCATGTTGAACGTGTTTATTTCAAGAGCAACCAAGCGGACAAATGTGGAAATGGAAAAGATCCAATGTACCAACGGAACCAATGTTTACGTTGGTATCCTTCCCTCCAAATGTTTGATTGTAAAATTCAAATATTACAGGACCGAAAATATATCTTGGAGCCTCGTAGAAAGGGACATTTGGCTACTTAGGACATACCAATAACAAATATACAGAAGCGACTGCTGCTCAGCCAATGGAAACCGCATTAAACACCATCTTATAAGTCTATATAAGAGTGAGTTAGGTTTTAAGGGAAATACTGTCTGTAATGGTTTTTTACCTTTTTACCGGCTTTAACATACACTCTAAAAAACGCATGTAAACTTACTGTTATAAATTGGGTAAATTTTGGTTGAATAGCACGCATTTTGTGTTAATATCAGCACAAAATGCGTAAAATACTTTTAAACCAATTAAACACAGCAAATTATAAATATTATCCGTTAATTCAAATATTGTACACACAAATGTGTAAATAAAATTGTCAACCAACATACATACACACATATTAAATTACTAAAACGCCAGATAAAAGTATAAGCTTCCGTAGCGTAGTGGTTAAGAAGTGTACTTTCAAATCGGAAGGTGTCGAGTTCGATGCTGGCTGGCGCCGAATGTTTTTTTTTTTTTTTTTTGTTTTTTTGTTATATTTATTCACCTCTTTTTTATTTAAATTAACCACTAATGGTCAATTTATTCAATTTACACATTCAGAGTAAAATTACCCAATTTATAGTAGGAGTCCAGTTTCCTACTATAAATTGGGTAAATTTCAACAAATTTTGATTAGAGTGTACTTTAAACAACAAGGCAAAAAAAAAATTAAATTAAAATTTGGAGAACACCACAAAATTTCTAGAAAAAACAATAACAATTTAGAAAAAGCCAATTAAAATCCAGAAAACTTCAATAGAAGTTATGTAAAGACTAATTAAGGCTCATAAATCACGATCAAGTGTCAGCTAGATCCAGTTTTCTAAATATCAATTTGGTTTTCTAAACTTTTTTTGCCTTGTCCCAATTTTAATTAGAATTCCTGAATTTAAATTTCTGTTAACAGAGTTTTATTAGAAAAAGTTGATAACTGTTAATCTTTTTTAAGCTAAATGTGCAAGTTCTTTCTAAATTTTCTTCAGCATTTTTTTAATTTCATTAAAAAAAAAAAATTGTTTAGACAATTTATCAGATATTTTAAATCGTATTTACCAGTAACCTGTTCTGTATCAGGTTATCGGTAACTCATTGTTTATTAACAAGATGTAACCGGTTTTGTATTAGGCTATCGGTAACTCATTATTTGTTAACAAGAAGTAATCAAGCAGGTAACGAGCCCTCATTACATAGAATGCAGGCGGTAATGGGGACTTATTACCAAGTTTTTACTGGGTTGGTAACCCTCTTGATACGAGAGAATTTGTTTTCTAGAATAGAAGGCAAAAACAATAACTGTATTTAACAACTACCGACGGTAGTATATGCAGTAACCAAAAAAACTTGCTTTCAAATTATATTTGGTGTAATGCTGGTGGAACTTCGAAAATCATATTTGTTTTCTCACTAAGTTGAGATTATTTAGAGTATGAATATTTGATGTTTGCATGCTAACAGTATTACCTAATTTTCTAAAGAATTCTGATGATGGGGGAATTGGAACACCCACGAAACGATCATCAATTCATTCCTGAAAATTGCCAAAATTTTTGAAAGCAAGAAACTCACTGGTAATTTTACAAAAAAAATCTATTAAAATCACGAGAATTCTTTGTAAGCTTCATCGGGTCAAAAAAGTTGTAAATTTATACTTTAATTGGTAAAAAACTTGTAAAATTATAAAAAAAAAATCTCTTAAATTTCATAGGAATTCTGGTAAAATAATGGGTAGAAAAAAAGTATTATTATTTTACAAGTTTCTGTTTTTTGATTGTAGGAAAATACCGCCATTTTTTGCAAATTTGAAAAAGCGATATTTTAAAAACCGTTCGACCGAGTTTATTTTTTTTTTTTATATTTGTGTTCAGCCCATCAAATTGAAGAAGTACGATACATTGCAAGAAATTTTTTTTAACAAAAACATTGATTGCCACGAATTAATGTGTTCTGATTGGCCCCAAATTCTTACCACATAAGCTTTACGCCTCGGAAGAATTTTTTTTTTTGCCATACAAAAAAATTGCCAGTCTAATTTCCAAACACATACATACCCTTACAAACACAACATTCATTCTTATACACATTTTATACATATTTTAGTGACTGCATGTGTCCTGTCCATTCTTTTGTTATATCCGGCATGTGCTGCATTGGTATCTATCCACACGCCATTAAATTGTTGGCGTTGTCCTCATATATTTTGTGTATTTTTGGTCTAAATGCTTTTCACAGCAGTAATGTTTTAGTTTTGTTTATATGAGTGTGTTTGTGTGTGTGTGTGTGAGAGAATATTCCTTTTTGTTATTTTATACATAGTGTCATCTTGTTAGGAATGTCCACTGGTCCTGCTGCACAGTTTTTTTTTTTTTTCTTAAATCCAAATGTTTAGAATTTTTTAGGCATTTTCTATAAATTATAAAGAATAGGGAATTTTCTCCTTTTTAGATAAAAGCAGCATAATTTAGATTTAAGTAAAAGTACTAGGGTAGAGCAAATTTTATTTTTTTTTTAATTTTCTAATCGTTAATGTAGGAAAAGTTGACTTTTATGGTCAGTATTATTATAAAAATATACCTGTAGCGGAATGTCTTCGGGTTCCTTTTTTTACTTGAAAATTGGAAAGTTCCGAACAAAGTGTAATTTTTTTTTTACTTAAAATACAATGTGCAACAACCAAAATCGAAATGGTATGAAACCAAAAGCAAATGAAAATTGACGTTTTTTTATACCAAACCCCTGAAGGTTTTTTTTAGTTTAGTGCGAATTTTTTTTTTACACGCATTTGAATTTGGTGAACTATTACACCGTCCGAATGTAGAAATCAAATGGATTAAACCTGTATTTACAATTTTTCATTTCGTGATTGTGTTTCCTTTTAAAAGAACCTCAAATTTTAAAGGATTACATTTTTTTAAATATTTTATAAATATTTGTACTTGTCTTATAATTTCACTGTTGATGGCAAATGAAAGAGGAGAATCTTTGGGAAAGGGATGTGTATAATGTCCTTTCAAAGTTTTATTAACGTATTTGTTAAAGTTGTTTAATGATGTTAAAGATTAAGATTTGAAAGGGCATTACTTACCTTCTTTTTCCCCGATATTTCAAAATAATAAAATATAAAAATTACCGTAGATCTTTCTTTTTCATTTAGCATCACTAGTACACTCAAAAAAAAAATTGTAAAATTTTCTTGTTATTCTATTTTACTAATATTTTTGTCTTTTTACAAAAATTGTTGTATATTTAATAAAACGAAAACTACAGTTTGCTGTGTTATTTTACTATAATAATAATAATAATAATTTGATCCAATGATCAGTTTTTTATTTATTTTTCCAATTTTTATTTACAACTCATTTTAAATAATTTTAACCTAACCGAGAACTGGTAACAATGACCGTCGTCTCGTTGTAGCGAAATCGACCAAGGGTTTTTGGTGGGAATCGAACCCACGACCCCCTGTTTCATAGGCTAGCACGCTACCAACTAGCCTACAGGGGCCCCCCCTTTATTTTACTATTATATGTTGGTAAATTTATTTTACAAATTTTTAAGGTAAATTTACAAAAAAGTGAATTATCTTACAAATTAAAAAAATATTACAAGGTGTTTAGTTTTAACATGATAATGTTTTTAGGCTGGTGTCTAATTTTAAAAAAGTTGCAGGACGGCACCACAGTTTGACTATAAAGCTAACAATTAACGAAAAAGAAAA
>OY992536.1:169530771-169538271 GCA_963921195.1 Pegoplata infirma | reverse complement strand
GTCTGTCTGTCTGTCTGTCTGTCTGTCTGTCTGTCTGTCTGTCTGTCTGTCTGTCTGTCTGTCTGTCTGTCTGTCTGTCTGTCTGTCTGTCTGTCTGTCTGTCTGTCTGTCTGTCTGTCTGTCTGTCTGTCTGTCTGTCTGTCTGTCTGTCTGTCTGTCTGTCTGTCTGTCTGTCTGTCTGTCTGTCTGTCTGTCTGTCTGTCTGTCTGTCTGTCTGTCTGTCTGTCTGTCTGTCTGTCTGTCTGTCTGTCTGTCTGTCTGTCTGTCTGTCTGTCTGTCTGTCTGTCTGTCTGTCTGTCTGTCTGTCTGTCTGTCTGTCTGTCTGTCTGTCTGTCTGTCTGTCTGTCTGTCTGTCTGTCTGTCTGTCTGTCTGTCTGTCTGTCTGTCTGTCTGTCTGTCTGTCTGTCTGTCTGTCTGTCTGTCTGTCTGTCTGTCTGTCTGTCTGTCTGTCTGTCTGTCTGTCTGTCTGTCTGTCTGTCTGTCTGTCTGTCTGTCTGTCTGTCTGTCTGTCTGTCTGTCTGTCTGTCTGTCTGTCTGTCTGTCTGTCTGTCTGTCTGTCTGTCTGTCTGTCTGTCTGTCTGTCTGTCTGTCTGTCTGTCTGTCTGTCTGTCTGTCTGTCTGTCTGTCTGTCTGTCTGTCTGTCTGTCTGTCTGTCTGTCTGTCTGTCTGTCTGTCTGTCTGTCTGTCTGTCTGTCTGTCTGTCTGTCTGTCTGTCTGTCTGTCTGTCTGTCTGTCTGTCTGTCTGTCTGTCTGTCTGTCTGTCTGTCTGTCTGTCTGTCTGTCTGTCTGTCTGTCTGTCTGTCTGTCTGTCTGTCTGTCTGTCTGTCTGTCTGTCTGTCTGTCTGTCTGTCTGTCTGTCTGTCTGTCTGTCTGTCTGTCTGTCTGTCTGTCTGTCTGTCTGTCTGTCTGTCTGTCTGTCTGTCTGTCTGTCTGTCTGTCTGTCTGTCTGTCTGTCTGTCTGTCTGTCTGTCTGTCTGTCTGTCTGTCTGTCTGTCTGTCTGTCTGTCTGTCTGTCTGTCTGTCTGTCTGTCTGTCTGTCTGTCTGTCTGTCTGTCTGTCTGTCTGTCTGTCTGTCTGTCTGTCTGTCTGTCTGTCTGTCTGTCTGTCTGTCTGTCTGTCTGTCTGTCTGTCTGTCTGTCTGTCTGTCTGTCTGTCTGTCTGTCTGTCTGTCTGTCTGTCTGTCTGTCTGTCTGTCTGTCTGTCTGTCTGTCTGTCTGTCTGTCTGTCTGTCTGTCTGTCTGTCTGTCTGTCTGTCTGTCTGTCTGTCTGTCTGTCTGTCTGTCTGTCTGTCTGTCTGTCTGTCTGTCTGTCTGTCTGTCTGTCTGTCTGTCTGTCTGTCTGTCTGTCTGTCTGTCTGTCTGTCTGTCTGTCTGTCTGTCTGTCTGTCTGTCTGTCTGTCTGTCTGTCTGTCTGTCTGTCTGTCTGTCTGTCTGTCTGTCTGTCTGTCTGTCTGTCTGTCTGTCTGTCTGTCTGTCTGTCTGTCTGTCTGTCTGTCTGTCTGTCTGTCTGTCTGTCTGTCTGTCTGTCTGTCTGTCTGTCTGTCTGTCTGTCTGTCTGTCTGTCTGTCTGTCTGTCTGTCTGTCTGTCTGTCTGTCTGTCTGTCTGTCTGTCTGTCTGTCTGTCTGTCTGTCTGTCTGTCTGTCTGTCTGTCTGTCTGTCTGTCTGTCTGTCTGTCTGTCTGTCTGTCTGTCTGTCTGTCTGTCTGTCTGTCTGTCTGTCTGTCTGTCTGTCTGTCTGTCTGTCTGTCTGTCTGTCTGTCTGTCTGTCTGTCTGTCTGTCTGTCTGTCTGTCTGTCTGTCTGTCTGTCTGTCTGTCTGTCTGTCTGTCTGTCTGTCTGTCTGTCTGTCTGTCTGTCTGTCTGTCTGTCTGTCTGTCTGTCTGTCTGTCTGTCTGTCTGTCTGTCTGTCTGTCTGTCTGTCTGTCTGTCTGTCTGTCTGTCTGTCTGTCTGTCTGTCTGTCTGTCTGTCTGTCTGTCTGTCTGTCTGTCTGTCTGTCTGTCTGTCTGTCTGTCTGTCTGTCTGTCTGTCTGTCTGTCTGTCTGTCTGTCTGTCTGTCTGTCTGTCTGTCTGTCTGTCTGTCTGTCTGTCTGTCTGTCTGTCTGTCTGTCTGTCTGTCTGTCTGTCTGTCTGTCTGTCTGTCTGTCTGTCTGTCTGTCTGTCTGTCTGTCTGTCTGTCTGTCTGTCTGTCTGTCTGTCTGTCTGTCTGTCTGTCTGTCTGTCTGTCTGTCTGTCTGTCTGTCTGTCTGTCTGTCTGTCTGTCTGTCTGTCTGTCTGTCTGTCTGTCTGTCTGTCTGTCTGTCTGTCTGTCTGTCTGTCTGTCTGTCTGTCTGTCTGTCTGTCTGTCTGTCTGTCTGTCTGTCTGTCTGTCTGTCTGTCTGTCTGTCTGTCTGTCTGTCTGTCTGTCTGTCTGTCTGTCTGTCTGTCTGTCTGTCTGTCTGTCTGTCTGTCTGTCTGTCTGTCTGTCTGTCTGTCTGTCTGTCTGTCTGTCTGTCTGTCTGTCTGTCTGTCTGTCTGTCTGTCTGTCTGTCTGTCTGTCTGTCTGTCTGTCTGTCTGTCTGTCTGTCTGTCTGTCTGTCTGTCTGTCTGTCTGTCTGTCTGTCTGTCTGTCTGTCTGTCTGTCTGTCTGTCTGTCTGTCTGTCTGTCTGTCTGTCTGTCTGTCTGTCTGTCTGTCTGTCTGTCTGTCTGTCTGTCTGTCTGTCTGTCTGTCTGTCTGTCTGTCTGTCTGTCTGTCTGTCTGTCTGTCTGTCTGTCTGTCTGTCTGTCTGTCTGTCTGTCTGTCTGTCTGTCTGTCTGTCTGTCTGTCTGTCTGTCTGTCTGTCTGTCTGTCTGTCTGTCTGTCTGTCTGTCTGTCTGTCTGTCTGTCTGTCTGTCTGTCTGTCTGTCTGTCTGTCTGTCTGTCTGTCTGTCTGTCTGTCTGTCTGTCTGTCTGTCTGTCTGTCTGTCTGTCTGTCTGTCTGTCTGTCTGTCTGTCTGTCTGTCTGTCTGTCTGTCTGTCTGTCTGTCTGTCTGTCTGTCTGTCTGTCTGTCTGTCTGTCTGTCTGTCTGTCTGTCTGTCTGTCTGTCTGTCTGTCTGTCTGTCTGTCTGTCTGTCTGTCTGTCTGTCTGTCTGTCTGTCTGTCTGTCTGTCTGTCTGTCTGTCTGTCTGTCTGTCTGTCTGTCTGTCTGTCTGTCTGTCTGTCTGTCTGTCTGTCTGTCTGTCTGTCTGTCTGTCTGTCTGTCTGTCTGTCTGTCTGTCTGTCTGTCTGTCTGTCTGTCTGTCTGTCTGTCTGTCTGTCTGTCTGTCTGTCTGTCTGTCTGTCTGTCTGTCTGTCTGTCTGTCTGTCTGTCTGTCTGTCTGTCTGTCTGTCTGTCTGTCTGTCTGTCTGTCTGTCTGTCTGTCTGTCTGTCTGTCTGTCTGTCTGTCTGTCTGTCTGTCTGTCTGTCTGTCTGTCTGTCTGTCTGTCTGTCTGTCTGTCTGTCTGTCTGTCTGTCTGTCTGTCTGTCTGTCTGTCTGTCTGTCTGTCTGTCTGTCTGTCTGTCTGTCTGTCTGTCTGTCTGTCTGTCTGTCTGTCTGTCTGTCTGTCTGTCTGTCTGTCTGTCTGTCTGTCTGTCTGTCTGTCTGTCTGTCTGTCTGTCTGTCTGTCTGTCTGTCTGTCTGTCTGTCTGTCTGTCTGTCTGTCTGTCTGTCTGTCTGTCTGTCTGTCTGTCTGTCTGTCTGTCTGTCTGTCTGTCTGTCTGTCTGTCTGTCTGTCTGTCTGTCTGTCTGTCTGTCTGTCTGTCTGTCTGTCTGTCTGTCTGTCTGTCTGTCTGTCTGTCTGTCTGTCTGTCTGTCTGTCTGTCTGTCTGTCTGTCTGTCTGTCTGTCTGTCTGTCTGTCTGTCTGTCTGTCTGTCTGTCTGTCTGTCTGTCTGTCTGTCTGTCTGTCTGTCTGTCTGTCTGTCTGTCTGTCTGTCTGTCTGTCTGTCTGTCTGTCTGTCTGTCTGTCTGTCTGTCTGTCTGTCTGTCTGTCTGTCTGTCTGTCTGTCTGTCTGTCTGTCTGTCTGTCTGTCTGTCTGTCTGTCTGTCTGTCTGTCTGTCTGTCTGTCTGTCTGTCTGTCTGTCTGTCTGTCTGTCTGTCTGTCTGTCTGTCTGTCTGTCTGTCTGTCTGTCTGTCTGTCTGTCTGTCTGTCTGTCTGTCTGTCTGTCTGTCTGTCTGTCTGTCTGTCTGTCTGTCTGTCTGTCTGTCTGTCTGTCTGTCTGTCTGTCTGTCTGTCTGTCTGTCTGTCTGTCTGTCTGTCTGTCTGTCTGTCTGTCTGTCTGTCTGTCTGTCTGTCTGTCTGTCTGTCTGTCTGTCTGTCTGTCTGTCTGTCTGTCTGTCTGTCTGTCTGTCTGTCTGTCTGTCTGTCTGTCTGTCTGTCTGTCTGTCTGTCTGTCTGTCTGTCTGTCTGTCTGTCTGTCTGTCTGTCTGTCTGTCTGTCTGTCTGTCTGTCTGTCTGTCTGTCTGTCTGTCTGTCTGTCTGTCTGTCTGTCTGTCTGTCTGTCTGTCTGTCTGTCTGTCTGTCTGTCTGTCTGTCTGTCTGTCTGTCTGTCTGTCTGTCTGTCTGTCTGTCTGTCTGTCTGTCTGTCTGTCTGTCTGTCTGTCTGTCTGTCTGTCTGTCTGTCTGTCTGTCTGTCTGTCTGTCTGTCTGTCTGTCTGTCTGTCTGTCTGTCTGTCTGTCTGTCTGTCTGTCTGTCTGTCTGTCTGTCTGTCTGTCTGTCTGTCTGTCTGTCTGTCTGTCTGTCTGTCTGTCTGTCTGTCTGTCTGTCTGTCTGTCTGTCTGTCTGTCTGTCTGTCTGTCTGTCTGTCTGTCTGTCTGTCTGTCTGTCTGTCTGTCTGTCTGTCTGTCTGTCTGTCTGTCTGTCTGTCTGTCTGTCTGTCTGTCTGTCTGTCTGTCTGTCTGTCTGTCTGTCTGTCTGTCTGTCTGTCTGTCTGTCTGTCTGTCTGTCTGTCTGTCTGTCTGTCTGTCTGTCTGTCTGTCTGTCTGTCTGTCTGTCTGTCTGTCTGTCTGTCTGTCTGTCTGTCTGTCTGTCTGTCTGTCTGTCTGTCTGTCTGTCTGTCTGTCTGTCTGTCTGTCTGTCTGTCTGTCTGTCTGTCTGTCTGTCTGTCTGTCTGTCTGTCTGTCTGTCTGTCTGTCTGTCTGTCTGTCTGTCTGTCTGTCTGTCTGTCTGTCTGTCTGTCTGTCTGTCTGTCTGTCTGTCTGTCTGTCTGTCTGTCTGTCTGTCTGTCTGTCTGTCTGTCTGTCTGTCTGTCTGTCTGTCTGTCTGTCTGTCTGTCTGTCTGTCTGTCTGTCTGTCTGTCTGTCTGTCTGTCTGTCTGTCTGTCTGTCTGTCTGTCTGTCTGTCTGTCTGTCTGTCTGTCTGTCTGTCTGTCTGTCTGTCTGTCTGTCTGTCTGTCTGTCTGTCTGTCTGTCTGTCTGTCTGTCTGTCTGTCTGTCTGTCTGTCTGTCTGTCTGTCTGTCTGTCTGTCTGTCTGTCTGTCTGTCTGTCTGTCTGTCTGTCTGTCTGTCTGTCTGTCTGTCTGTCTGTCTGTCTGTCTGTCTGTCTGTCTGTCTGTCTGTCTGTCTGTCTGTCTGTCTGTCTGTCTGTCTGTCTGTCTGTCTGTCTGTCTGTCTGTCTGTCTGTCTGTCTGTCTGTCTGTCTGTCTGTCTGTCTGTCTGTCTGTCTGTCTGTCTGTCTGTCTGTCTGTCTGTCTGTCTGTCTGTCTGTCTGTCTGTCTGTCTGTCTGTCTGTCTGTCTGTCTGTCTGTCTGTCTGTCTGTCTGTCTGTCTGTCTGTCTGTCTGTCTGTCTGTCTGTCTGTCTGTCTGTCTGTCTGTCTGTCTGTCTGTCTGTCTGTCTGTCTGTCTGTCTGTCTGTCTGTCTGTCTGTCTGTCTGTCTGTCTGTCTGTCTGTCTGTCTGTCTGTCTGTCTGTCTGTCTGTCTGTCTGTCTGTCTGTCTGTCTGTCTGTCTGTCTGTCTGTCTGTCTGTCTGTCTGTCTGTCTGTCTGTCTGTCTGTCTGTCTGTCTGTCTGTCTGTCTGTCTGTCTGTCTGTCTGTCTGTCTGTCTGTCTGTCTGTCTGTCTGTCTGTCTGTCTGTCTGTCTGTCTGTCTGTCTGTCTGTCTGTCTGTCTGTCTGTCTGTCTGTCTGTCTGTCTGTCTGTCTGTCTGTCTGTCTGTCTGTCTGTCTGTCTGTCTGTCTGTCTGTCTGTCTGTCTGTCTGTCTGTCTGTCTGTCTGTCTGTCTGTCTGTCTGTCTGTCTGTCTGTCTGTCTGTCTGTCTGTCTGTCTGTCTGTCTGTCTGTCTGTCTGTCTGTCTGTCTGTCTGTCTGTCTGTCTGTCTGTCTGTCTGTCTGTCTGTCTGTCTGTCTGTCTGTCTGTCTGTCTGTCTGTCTGTCTGTCTGTCTGTCTGTCTGTCTGTCTGTCTGTCTGTCTGTCTGTCTGTCTGTCTGTCTGTCTGTCTGTCTGTCTGTCTGTCTGTCTGTCTGTCTGTCTGTCTGTCTGTCTGTCTGTCTGTCTGTCTGTCTGTCTGTCTGTCTGTCTGTCTGTCTGTCTGTCTGTCTGTCTGTCTGTCTGTCTGTCTGTCTGTCTGTCTGTCTGTCTGTCTGTCTGTCTGTCTGTCTGTCTGTCTGTCTGTCTGTCTGTCTGTCTGTCTGTCTGTCTGTCTGTCTGTCTGTCTGTCTGTCTGTCTGTCTGTCTGTCTGTCTGTCTGTCTGTCTGTCTGTCTGTCTGTCTGTCTGTCTGTCTGTCTGTCTGTCTGTCTGTCTGTCTGTCTGTCTGTCTGTCTGTCTGTCTGTCTGTCTGTCTGTCTGTCTGTCTGTCTGTCTGTCTGTCTGTCTGTCTGTCTGTCTGTCTGTCTGTCTGTCTGTCTGTCTGTCTGTCTGTCTGTCTGTCTGTCTGTCTGTCTGTCTGTCTGTCTGTCTGTCTGTCTGTCTGTCTGTCTGTCTGTCTGTCTGTCTGTCTGTCTGTCTGTCTGTCTGTCTGTCTGTCTGTCTGTCTGTCTGTCTGTCTGTCTGTCTGTCTGTCTGTCTGTCTGTCTGTCTGTCTGTCTGTCTGTCTGTCTGTCTGTCTGTCTGTCTGTCTGTCTGTCTGTCTGTCTGTCTGTCTGTCTGTCTGTCTGTCTGTCTGTCTGTCTGTCTGTCTGTCTGTCTGTCTGTCTGTCTGTCTGTCTGTCTGTCTGTCTGTCTGTCTGTCTGTCTGTCTGTCTGTCTGTCTGTCTGTCTGTCTGTCTGTCTGTCTGTCTGTCTGTCTGTCTGTCTGTCTGTCTGTCTGTCTGTCTGTCTGTCTGTCTGTCTGTCTGTCTGTCTGTCTGTCTGTCTGTCTGTCTGTCTGTCTGTCTGTCTGTCTGTCTGTCTGTCTGTCTGTCTGTCTGTCTGTCTGTCTGTCTGTCTGTCTGTCTGTCTGTCTGTCTGTCTGTCTGTCTGTCTGTCTGTCTGTCTGTCTGTCTGTCTGTCTGTCTGTCTGTCTGTCTGTCTGTCTGTCTGTCTGTCTGTCTGTCTGTCTGTCTGTCTGTCTGTCTGTCTGTCTGTCT